>JBAMBL010001988.1:0-21545 GCA_037043405.1 Drosophila subquinaria
ATTAAATGCAAAAAAAACATGAACCGAAAAAATTTTTTTTGGCTCTTTTTAAGTCAACTTGGCTAAATTTTTTGTTTGTTTTTGTCTCAATCAGCTGTCCATGCCATGGCATCCTGTTCAACTGGAAGAGCTGCAGATGTCCATCAATTGTCCACTGGTTCACCGCTCACGTACAAACGCCAAGCCACCTTTGACCTGGCTTATTTTTTGTTTGTTTTTTTGGCTCAGATTTTTAAGTGGCAGCCGTGATCATTGCAATCAAATCAGTGCTGCCAGATAGTTCAACTCAAGAAAAGTGGCAGTTAAACAGCTTTTTAAAGTTTAAAAATACATAATTGATTTATTCGATACATAAAACATGGTGAAAAATACATTTTAATAATTATTGCGCATGCGTTCGATGGGTTTTCTTGGTTGAATGCGTAGACGCTTTGATGAGCCAGCTGGCGAGGTGTGAACACTATACTGATTGTCCAGCGTGTGAGTTCGTTTACGTTTCATGCTCTGTATATCGGGATCATCATGAGCATTCATGGTGCGCACCAATGAACCAGCAATGGAGGCGCAACGTCGAATTAAAGAGCCCGATGTGGAGCTAGCGTTCTCTTTGTCCACACTGCGATCGGATCTTAGGCTCGCTGGCAATCGCATCACAGACGACATTATTGACCAGAGTCGTCCTGGTTCCGACTGCGAGACAGAACTGGCTGTTGTGCATTTCTTATCATTATGCGTGGATGCGCTGTTTGGCAGGAATACCTCCTCGTCGCTTTCAACATCCTGCACACAACTGAAGGCCTTTTGATTGGAGCACGCACGCAACGGCGGACGAGCACGTGGTCCCTGTGGACGTTGTACCGGCGGTCGTACCTTATTCGGCGAGAATTCACCGTTCAGCTGGCGTGGTATAATCTGTAATCTACGACGCTCTTTGATAGTGGCTTCAACGGGATCAGTGATTGGACTGCCGCTCGGATTAGGCGTATAAAAAACATCCTTCTCCTCCTGTACGGATTCATCGCCATCTACTTGTGCTGTGGGCGCTTCAATCTTGAGCGGTGTCTCGAATTTAATGAGCTTCTTATTGATAACGGCGCCTGGAATGCGTGTAATTGGCGTTATTGGAGGCATTCCGCCAGCTGATCCCGCCACTGGAGCAATGCAATTGCTATTGCCCTGCTGTATGTTGGCACTCAGCTCGGCAGTAGATGAAGATGACGTGATGATCTCAACGCTCTCACATGAATTGTAAAGAGTGCTTGTTGTGCTGCCGTTGGCTGTGGAGACGGGCAGGGAGTTGCTCCGGCTGCCATGCTGGGTGCGTGTTATGATTATCGATTCAGTGGTTAGCTTTTGAGCTGAAAGCAATATCTGGTATGCCCCTGTGTTGGTCGAGCCCATCTCACGATGCTCCTCCACACTGGCCTCGCTTTGTGTGCGTCGCACGGCGGGGGACAAGCGTAGATCCAATGCCGATCCATGATCGGCCGTATTATTCTCACTCAAGTCGAGACGGACGCGTCGTTGACCAGCATGTTGGGTGGCCAGCATGCCCACGCCATGCTCGACAAAAGCCTTTTGTATGCTCTTCGACATGACCTGGCGCAACGGCGTCACAGCACTCATCTTGCCACGACCGGTAACCTTCCATGGTCGCTGTTGCGGCTGTTGTGCTAGACTGTTATTATCCGTTATGGCAGCTGGTGTGTTCTCATAGCCACTGAGATGGATGCTGGACATGTGACCACTACCGCCCCCACCACTGCCAGTGGCATTGAAAGTTAGCGTCTCCTTTGGCTTGGCGAATACGCTGCAAACCTGCAATGGCGTCGATGTCGATCGTATTACTTTGGCGCCAATGATGCTCTGCTGGTGCACAGTGTCTGGCGGTGCAGCCAACTGTCCAATGCTACGACGCTGTTGGTCAGACAAATTAACACTATCCGAGGATAGATTGCGTATCGATGATACACTGAACTCCTCGTGGGTGAGACGACTTTTGGCCTTCCAACGGAGATTGAACAGCGATATTGGTGTGAGATGTAAATGCTGATGCTGCGTCTCGTTCAGATCCTTGGCAATGCTGGGAGACGTTTGGGTCGATATTGTGTTGGCGGCAGGCGCTGTTGCCTTTTTCACCGTTACCTTCGAGGCATCCGTATCGCAGGTGCGATTCTGTTCCAGGCTGCCAGAGCTGCAGTTCTGACCCAAGTCAACGCACTTGCTAAACTCGAGCAAATCATCGATTTTCGTGTATTGCCGCAAGCATTTGCGACACCGCAGCGGCAAATGAACGCTCTCAATGTGCGCTAAAAGCTCAGCGTACATTTCCTCGCGCAGTGTCAGCGGCTTTTGTTCACAGATCGGACAGAATACATATATGGTCGTGGGTTCCGTCACAACAGCATCCTTAACCATGTCATCTCCATCCATTTTGCTTTGCTTTTGCTTAACCGCAATGGCGTGCGTGTCAAACTGATGCTTTTGGCGGCATTTGGCGCAGCAAAAAATGCGCTTACAAATATGGCACTTGGCCTGCAAGTATAAAGTATTTTTTGCTTTCAATTTGAATATTATCGCTGATTAAATAGCACTATTTACCTCATCCATTAAACGCATGTCTAGTTGTTCTAATATTTAATTAAACGAATTATAAAATACATCCAAATGAAATTTTCAACACGAACGCCCCCACACACATACATACATACAAATATTGCAACGGTTCTTTTGCATGCATGCATTTCAATAAAAAATGATATCGATAACACTCGAAATCGATCATTGGATATCTGATTACACACGTTACAAATAGAGGTGGAGAACTATCGATGGCACTATCGGCACTATCGATGGTCAAGCACTATCGAGCCGCCATCGATGGCAGACCTCCACTATCGATAGTTTTCGATAGTTTTTTATGAAGCTTTACGCATCACAGAAAACCGCGAAATTTCTGAAGAAACGGATGCAAAGGGAAACGCTCTGATATTTTGTGTAATACGTGCTAAATATATATTTTTGAGCATGGATAAGTTCCTTTTTATAGCCGATAAAGGTAAATTATTTGTTTTTTACTTGTTTTTTTGTCCAAACCGTTTTCGTTTAATTTAAGCAAAACGACGCAGTTTAGCTGCACTTACTGACGGTGAAGTGGCATGTGAATGCAGCAGCGCTGACTCGGACGCAAGTATCACGCATAAAACTGAAGCAACAAAAAGTAAGAAAGGAATTTCTAAAGTTTGGAAATATTTCAAGAGATCGGACGATAAAAAACTAGCCAAGTGTCTCAACTGTGGCAAGGAGTACAAGACAAGCGGGAACACGTCCAACTTGAAAGATCACCTCAAAAGATTTCATCCAGGACTTGATGATCCTGTTCCAAAACAAACTAATTTAATAATTAAATCTGGAAAGACCTATTGCATCTCAGGCTACAGATCCACTGATCTGGATAAAAGTAAGTTATATATTTTAAGTTGCTCTTTCGACAAAATATAATAATTTTTTGTAATTTCAGGTGAACCAAACGGAACTGGCTCCTATAAAAACTCTTATGTTTAAATATTTATGTATTCCGGCCACTTCAGTCTAGTCGGAGCGCATGTTCAGCAAGGCCGGACAAATAGTTTCTGATCGACGGACTCGACTTAAAGAAATAAACATAAATATGTTATTGTTTCTGAACAAAACCCTTTGGCTATTAAAATAGCTAATTACTATGTAAGATTATTGAAATCCTATCTAATTTTAAAAATTAAATGTATTTTTAAGGGCATGTTATAACACTTATTGGAAAAACCTGAAATATTCCGTTAACTAAAATGAAATTTAATCCTCCTTAAATTTTTCTGTCGCCAAATGAAATGAATTAAATGAAATGTAGTTCTTCCTTAAATTAAAAAGCAAAATTTACGATTTTAATTTTTTGTTGGAATTTTACTTAAGAAAATAATTTTTAGAAGCTAACTGCCATTATCTTTAAATCAACCCACTATCGAAAACTATCGATAGTTATCGATGGTTTGTGAAAAAATATCGTCCACTATCGATGGTGCCGACTATCGATAGTTCTCCACCTCTAGTTACAAAATCGAATATTCAGGGATGCCACAGAAATCTCTTTCGCTTGAATTTCACCTCAATTTCATTTCGCTTTGCCACAGGTAAATTCGCAGAATAATTTTACGCAAAATAAACTAGCGCTAAATCCGCTGGCGTCCGATGCTGCCACCTAGTTCGACTTACATTTTAGAAGTCAGGGGCAGCGATGCCACATTTTGTAGTCAGAGTTCGAAGTAAAATAAATACATAGAACCACTTTTGTTTTCCTTAAATTAAGCATTCAAAAAATAGATCTTTTGAGGTAAATCAAGTTTTACCGAAAAAAACCTTTAACTTATTGTGCAATTTTTGAAAACATTTGTAACGAAGAGCTGCCAGACTAATGGCAGACAGTCGCTAGAGTTGTTGAGTAACTTTTATTTTGTCGCGCCAATTGCTTTTAAATTTTTTGTAGCCAAACAAAGTCAATTATTATATAAATGAATGAAATTATATAAATTAAATTAAAAAATTAAATCTCTCGAGGTTCTGTGGCATCTCGGAAATTTCCGTGCGGAAATGCTTTCTGCACAATTCTAATTCGCTTGCGATTTCTGTGGCACGCCTGATTGATACAGTCGCTGTGAGTTTGTAAACCTCATTAATATATGAATTGATTACTGCGGACGGCTGTCCGCGCTAGTGACGAAAGCAGCACGAAGGGGGCGAAAAGCGACTAGCAATATATATGCATGTATAGTCAATATTATAGAAAATTTGCTATGACTGTCCGATCAGGTCGAATTATATACCGATCGAAATGTATAGTATTAACTAACAAAAATGCATACTAAGTCTTTGGGAAACTCAGCTGGCTCGTGAGATAAGCAGGTGTTAGTGGGAGGGGAAAAATTTAAAAGATTGGGGCAAATGGGGCCGTTGGAGCCTTTTGGTAAATTTGTTTAATTTTAAGTTTTCGTATCAAAAATACACGTCGATCGAAATCTTGATCATCAAAATCCGATCTCTGACTGAAAAGATAATTAAATTTGAAATTTTTTGTGGCCTTCCAAAAGTTAGATGAAAAGTCAGTTTGTCTGTGTGTAAGTATGTTTGTATCAAATCGTTGATATAGCTTAAAAGTTTGAATGAGGACTTGTTCACGATTAAAAATCTAGAAACGTTTGTTCTACGACTTTTCGAAAAATCGCTCGTTTAGCGGGAAATCGCTAATACCTTCTAAAATTGAAGCCCCACAGTATCCAAACGATAGAAGCTACAGATATGATCTACACTAGTCGGCATATTTATTTTGACAACATTTAAAATTAATTCTACTCATAATTTAAACCTACTTCACGTACATTTTGGCATCAATGGAAAGGTCATTTCAATTCCGTTTGAGTGATACAAAACTTTCCTTAACCCATTAAGTACCCATTAAAAATTTTGAATTTAAAAAAACGCCATTTTTAAAACTTTTTTCCTCGATTTTTTTCAAAAAATTTTTTGATGCAAAAAAATTCTTCAAACAATTCTAATAGTGACTGCAAAAACAATTTTTCAAAAATCTTTTCGCTAGTATTTTTAATAATTTTTTGAAAACTGCAAAAATGGCACTTTTTGTATGAAAAGTAGAAAAAAGGGGTTAAAATAGTCATTTTTTGCAGTTTTCAAAAAATTATTAAAAATACTAGCGAAAAGATTTTTGAAAAATTGTTTTTGCAGTCACTTAAAAGCTCAGCGTACATTTCCTCGCGCAGTGTCAGCGGCTTTTGTTCACAGATCGGACAGAATACATATATGGTCGTGGGTTCCGTCACAACAGCATCCTTAACCATGTCATCTCCATCCATTTTGCTTTGCTTTTGCTTAACCGCAATGGCGTGCGTGTCAAACTGATGCTTTTGGCGGCATTTGGCGCAGCAAAAAATGCGCTTACAAATATGGCACTTGGCCTGCAAGTATAAAGTATTTTTTGCTTTCAATTTGAATATTATCGCTGATTAAATAGCACTATTTACCTCATCCATTAAACGCATGTCTAGTTGTTCTAATATTTAATTAAACGAATTATAAAATACATCCAAATGAAATTTTCAACACGAACGCCCCCACACACATACATACATACAAATATTGCAACGGTTCTTTTGCATGCATGCATTTCAATAAAAAATGATATCGATAACACTCGAAATCGATCATTGGATATCTGATTACACACGTTACAAAATCGAATATTCAGGGATGCCACAGAAATCTCTTTCGCTTGAATTTCACCTCAATTTCATTTCGCTTTGCCACAGGTAAATTCGCAGAATAATTTTACGCAAAATAAACTAGCGCTAAATCCGCTGGCGTCCGATGCTGCCACCTAGTTCGACTTACATTTTAGAAGTCAGGGGCAGCGATGCCACATTTTGTAGTCAGAGTTCGAAGTAAAATAAATACATAGAACCACTTTTGTTTTCCTTAAATTAAGCATTCAAAAAATAGATCTTTTGAGGTAAATCAAGTTTTACCGAAAAAAACCTTTAACTTATTGTGCAATTTTTGAAAACATTTGTAACGAAGAGCTGCCAGACTAATGGCAGACAGTCGCTAGAGTTGTTGAGTAACTTTTATTTTGTCGCGCCAATTGCTTTTAAATTTTTTGTAGCCAAACAAAGTCAATTATTATATAAATGAATGAAATTATATAAATTAAATTAAAAAATTAAATCTCTCGAGGTTCTGTGGCATCTCGGAAATTTCCGTGCGGAAATGCTTTCTGCACAATTCTAATTCGCTTGCGATTTCTGTGGCACGCCTGATTGATACAGTCGCTGTGAGTTTGTAAACCTCATTAATATATGAATTGATTACTGCGGACGGCTGTCCGCGCTAGTGACGAAAGCAGCACGAAGGGGGCGAAAAGCGACTAGCAATATATATGCATGTATAGTCAATATTATAGAAAATTTGCTATGACTGTCCGATCAGGTCGAATTATATACCGATCGAAATGTATAGTATTAACTAACAAAAATGCATACTAAGTCTTTGGGAAACTCAGCTGGCTCGTGAGATAAGCAGGTGTTAGTGGGAGGGGAAAAATTTAAAAGATTGGGGCAAATGGGGCCGTTGGAGCCTTTTGGTAAATTTGTTTAATTTTAAGTTTTCGTATCAAAAATACACGTCGATCGAAATCTTGATCATCAAAATCCGATCTCTGACTGAAAAGATAATTAAATTTGAAATTTTTTGTGGCCTTCCAAAAGTTAGATGAAAAGTCAGTTTGTCTGTGTGTAAGTATGTTTGTATCAAATCGTTGATATAGCTTAAAAGTTTGAATGAGGACTTGTTCACGATTAAAAATCTAGAAACGTTTGTTCTACGACTTTTCGAAAAATCGCTCGTTTAGCGGGAAATCGCTAATACCTTCTAAAATTGAAGCCCCACAGTATCCAAACGATAGAAGCTACAGATATGATCTACACTAGTCGGCATATTTATTTTGACAACATTTAAAATTAATTCTACTCATAATTTAAACCTACTTCACGTACATTTTGGCATCAATGGAAAGGTCATTTCAATTCCGTTTGAGTGATACAAAACTTTCCTTAACCCATTAAGTACCCATTAAAAATTTTGAATTTAAAAAAACGCCATTTTTAAAACTTTTTTCCTCGATTTTTTTCAAAAAATTTTTTGATGCAAAAAAATTCTTCAAACAATTCTAATAGTGACTGCAAAAACAATTTTTCAAAAATCTTTTCGCTAGTATTTTTAATAATTTTTTGAAAACTGCAAAAATGGCACTTTTTGTATGAAAAGTAGAAAAAAGGGGTTAAAATAGTCATTTTTTGCAGTTTTCAAAAAATTATTAAAAATACTAGCGAAAAGATTTTTGAAAAATTGTTTTTGCAGTCACTATTAGAATTGTTTGAAGAATTTTTTTGCATCAAAAAATTTTTTGAAAAAAATCGAGGAAAAAAGTTTTAAAAATGGCGTTTTTTTAAATTCAAAATTTTTAATGGGTACTTAATGGGTTAAGGAAAGTTTTGTATCACTCAAACGGAATTGAAATGACCTTTCCATTGATGCCAAAATGTACATGAAGTAGGTTCAAATAACGAGTAGATTTAAATTTAAATGTTGTCAAAATAAATATGCCGACTAGTGTATATGTCGTTGAAAAAGTATTTTGAAGGGCTCTTAGGCATACCTTCAAAGTTTTTTTAAGTAGATAGATAAACAACTACAGGTGAAATAAGGTATTTTTTCCCACATTTTGCCGTTTTTTTTTTAGAAAAATTTTCAATATATTGTAGTATGTACATTTTCTCACTAACCAGTTACCAGTTAACTGAATATATACGTTTTACTTGGAATTGGAATAGGACGGCAGCAACTAAAAATCATAACAGGCAGAGCTTGAGAGTACTGTTAGCTTTTGCGCTAGGCAATCGTGTTTGTAAATGTAATCTTTCTTTTTCTGATAATAAAACAAAAATATTTTTATATTCTTGAGAAAATTTATAATTAAAAACAATAATGCATACAAAAGAATTGACCTTCATACTTGTGCATTGCAAAACGAACAAGTGTTGCCAAACAACTTTTTTTTGCTTGTAAGAATGCGGGCTTTAATTTGTTTAAGTTTAGGGTGTCTCTGCAACGCACTTTGACTTAATGTGTTTTTATACACATTACTATTTAGGCTCTACTAACGTAGAGTTCTACAAACACTGAACACCTTTTGACACACTTATAATGGAAAATTTCTGATATCTTATTCCGAAAAAACATTTCATTGAAAAAACATTTCATGCCCCAAAATTTTTGATATCCTATATCTTTGCATTATTAATTTCCAACTTAAATTATTTTATTAAACATTTTTGTATAGGTACAAAAGTGCGAATATGCTTATTATAAATTATTACATTTTTTCGGATTGGTACACATAGCATGACAACAAACCAAAAAAAAAAAAAAAAAAATGCTGGAGTATATTATTTGAATAGGTAAGGTTGTATTATTTAACTCTTAAAAACAAAAATGCTTTAATACATTTTTTTGGATTCGCATTTTAAGTTCAATTTTACAAATGATCAACTTATGAAAACTAAAAACTAAAAAACTTAAGTTCTTGTCAATAAAATGCAAGTTTTGGAGATGAAATGTACATATGTATGTATATGTATAAGTATAATGGACAGTTACTCCAAATATTTAAAAAATAAGTCTTTGGAACATTTTTAACATTTTTTGGTTTTGAAAAATATTTGCATGATTCTGTCCTATTTGGTTATTAACAGATACAATCTGAATTCGGTTTGACAGTGTCCTTGAACAAATCTTGCAATCGCATCATAACTTTGTCATCCATGTGCACTAGCATATTATTAAGCACAAGACTTTTAATATCATTGCCTTCATCGTCAAATACATTCTTCACGAAACGCACATCATTGAAATCAAAGTCAACATCGGCGTTATAAACACGAAACGGTTTTCCTTGTCGCGTTCTGCAAAAATGTTTGCGTAACAAATTTCGAGCATCTTCTGGCCAAATGCGATCCATGTTGAGGGGCATCAGACCAGTGATGCACAGTTCGGTGGCCTCAAAGTTATGCTTAAAGAAGTGCTCCTCGCATACCCATAGTTCTGTTGTCATCACTTGAACAGTATCTCTGCCAGCATCGACCTGTTTCACTTGAATGCAATCCGAGTCCACTTGTCTCACTAGAACACGTTGATATTGATTATTAAGCTTGACAATACACACAGCACCTGGTTTTGGATTGAGGTGTTGGCGTCGATTAATTGGATCCTGATAATAAACTTGAATTTCCTTTTCCAGTTCGGTAACCGGAATACCCAAAAAATAAGAGTTTATCTTGAATTTAGTCATCTTTACAACTAGTTTGGATGGCGAATCGACCTGAAAGTATAAATTGCTTCTAAATGCATTTCCACATCATTAAAAAATCTAAAAAAAAAAACACTTACGGATAATAAATAGAACTGTATTTGGTAATTTTTGGGATAAGCTAATGGATGCATGATTTCATTATTCCACAGCTGATGGCGATATCTGCAGGTTAAACGCTGGCATTCGCCATAGACAGACAATTTCTGGCACAATGGTTGTCGGTTGCGATCTGATTCCGAAGCGCTACGATGCACAGTTAGCCACGTTATCCAGTTTTCCGGCACAGTTCGATCATGGTTGAGCATAAAATCACAAATGTGCCACATTTGAACGAGTTCTCTATCGCCATTGCCCAAGAATACGATGGATTTGGCCTGCTTTGAAGTTTGCTTTTGTGCTTGATAATTGCCATAAAATAGATTAAAACGCATCTTAAAACTTGGCCAGTTTCTGGCTGGCGTATAGTGGACCAAACAATCGATTTGATCACGCAACTTGGGTATTGTCTCGTCCGTGGCAATTAGGACTTTTGATCCTTTTCGCTGTTTGATCCATTGCTCGTAGCATTGCAGTCCGTGATTATCGTAAATGATGAAACTTTTAATATTTGCTGCCGAAAGCAGTTGAACCAGCTGATCCCCATCCTTTTTTGAGTGGCATGCCAGGACAATGCGTTCCTCATTAAGTTTCATCGTTTTGAGCAATCGAATAATATCCTGTTTGCATTTGTCGGGGTCAGTGATGAGTATATCTAGCTTAACGCCACCGTAAATGGTCGCCTCCAAGGCATCATCGAACAAGAGTAGCACATCGGGAAGCTTTGGCAGCAAACGATGCATTATCGCATCGCTCCATAGACGTCCCACGATCAGCAGCTGTGTGCGATCCATTTGAATTCGCAGATAGCTGAACAGCCATTGAATCAATTTCTCGCAGTCCATACGACGACAACGCCACATATTACAAAGATCATCAATGGCAACACAGCGTATGGCCAATGGATTAAAGATGCGCGTATCTTTGCCATTCAAGTCGCATAGTTGAAGCATCAGATCGACGGTGGTCAACAAGATGCCGCAAGGATGACGCCCCAATTGTGCAGTGACCGCATAAACGTCGCTTCGTTCGAAGAGCATAATCACTCGATCCATATTGCCAAGGGATTTGCTGGTCAAGGAACCACACCATCTGGCTATCTCTTTGCCCTTCTCGGCATTTGAGCACAAAATGATGCAGCTGGGACCATAGTCGTTCGTATCATTGTCACGTTGCAGCGCTTCCGTCATAAATCTGTGACATAACCACGGCAAATAGCACCACGTCTTGCCAGACTTTTGATTGGCAACAACGCACAGGGATCGACCATTTGCCACATGTGGCCAGGCAAAGCGTTGCAAGCATTTGGCTCGTTTATTGCCGATCTTTAATTCCATCATTGCCGCCATAATATCTGGATGAAGTGTCCTCAATTTCTTTATTTCAAAGCACGACTCCTGCTCATGTTGACTTTGGGCAAAAACACCATATTTGATATAGCTGTAGACATGTTGTGTGGCCGTTTTAATCGGATCCAGTTTTTTGCCATTGGAATCTGGAGATTCGGCGACACTGATGTCATCGGATGTGACGCTTTTATCAGTCTCCATTGGCGTTACTTGTAATTTTGGTGACTTTGGAGCGGGTGTCATATCTTTATCCTTTACTACTGCTTTCTGAGGGGATGTCAATTCCATTTCTTTAGCTATTGTCTTCTGAGGGGGAGTTATTTCCATTTCCTTTACTACTGCCAGCTGAGGGGGTGTAGTGCCTTCTTCCTGTATCACTGCCTCCTGAGGGAGTGTCATTCCTATTTTCTCTACCACTTCCTTCTGAGTGTCTAGATGTGTAGTTTCCTCTATTTCACCATCTGTTTTAATATGCAACCTGTCGCTTATTGTCGACGATCTTATTACCATCACCTGTGTCTCGCTGTCCTTTTTCTGCATCAGAGTTTTGATGCGTTTTTGAAACACATGCGGCAACGGCTCCGTTGAGTGTATCAATAAGTCGACCTTGACACCATCACACTCTGCCAAAGGCGACAACATGTCGTCACATAAGACCAACACGGCATTGAGCAACTGCCATAAAAAAAAAACACAGTGATCAATAATTTGCATTTTGAAAATAAGGAGGAAAAAGTGGTTAAAATAGTAATTTTTAGCAATTTTCAAAAAATTATAAAAAAAAAAAATTTGCAGTCACTATTTGAATTGTTTAGAGAAACTTTTTGCATCAAAACATTTTTTTTTTGAGACCGAGGAAAAAAGTCAAAACAGTAAACATTTACAAAAATTCAAAATTTTTTAATGGATTAAGGAAAGTTTTGTATCATTCAAACGGGATTTTAATGACCTTTCCATCCAAAGTTTACATAAAGTATGTTCAAATTATGAGTATATTTAACTTTAGCTTTGTCAAAATATTTATGCCGATGACTGTATAAAGACCCATAAAGTTTATATGTATATATTTATATCTTCCTGATCAGTACACCTAAAATCGTAACTACCACTCCTGTCCGTCTGCCTGTCTGTCTGCTTGTCTGTCCGTTATTAACAAACATTTAGTTTTTTAGACAACTCAATTTTTCAACTTTTTTTCGCGATTTTATCCAAAAAATATTTTAATGCAAAAAAATGTTTTCAAAAATATTTTTGCTTGTATTTTTTAAATTTTTTGTAAACTGCAAAAAAGTCACTTTTTGTGTGAAAAGTAGGAAAAAGGGGTTAAAATCGTCATTTTTAGGATTTTCAAAACATAAAAAATACAAACAAAAATATTTTTGAAAAAAATACAGTCACTCTTAGAATTGTTTGAAGCATTTTTTACATCAAAATATTTTTTGGAAAAAATCGAGAAAAAAAAGTTGAAAAATTGACTTTTTTTTAAATTCAAAATTTTCGATGGGTACTTAATGGGTTAATTAAATTTTTGCATCATTAGAACGGGATTTAGTTAAATAAAAGATTAATATAAGAAACCCGCATCAAAACATCTTTATTATACGCAAATTTGACAAATTTATGCTGTATGAAGACATAAGTGGTTCACTGTACGTGTGTGGGCACAGGGTATTTTACTGCCGAGTTCGCTCGACTGATAGTCTTTTGCTGTATGGTTCGTCGTCTCGCTCACACCTGCAGCGGTCGCTAGTGATTTGTCAAACTTTTTGAATGTGTCTTTTCACCTGCTTGCTACTTACGCCTTCAGTCCAAACGCGCACAATCATGTCGAGCATCTTGTTGGGTTTGCTTAACAATAAACAGGCGACGCTGCGCTTGCCCAGTTGTTGCTTTATGTCCTCCGCTTCATCGGCCTGCTCACAGACCATAGCAATGGAGAAGATATTGAAATCTTTGGATTTTATGTACTTTGCCACGAAATCATAACTAAACTCTTTAGTTGGGGGCGTCAAATAATAATATTGAACGCCGTCGCATTTATATAAGCTAAAATAATGTAAATCTTCCTCCATCGTTTCCAATACTGCGTGCTCATTACAATTTGCTTTGTTATCGAAATATGATCCGTCGCCACGGTTGCCACTTAAAACATCTGATTGAGCCAAAAACAAACAAAAAATGAGCCAAATTGATTTAAAAAGAGCCAAAAATAAAAAACATTTCGTTCACAAACACTATTTAATCGGACTAATGATTGTCTCCTAACATAATTTTGTACTGATTTTATGTTATTTACATTATTTGATAAATGGAATTTAAAATTTTGAACTAACAACGTATATAAAAATTAAATTCTTAATAAATACTTATTTTAAAAAGTCAATTTAACTCGGCTTTAACAAAACCAATAACCATATTAATTTGGTTATGAATATAAAGCTCACAAAAATACTTAAAAATATCCCAACTTTGTACTCTGTTTTAGTTATGTTTCGGTATTTTCAGTCTATTATCAATTGGCGACAGCTAGCAGCCGTTAAGTTCGAATTTTGGGCTTAATTTTCTTCTTTTTAGCTTTTTATAATTGCAAAAACAAATTTGTTATAAATATAAAAACTTCAAAGCTCGATTAAACTAACAAAAATGTCTGCTAAATTTTAGAGAAAATACCAAGCAAGATACTTTTCTGAAATGAACATTTATGTGGGAACGTACCTTTTTTTTAGGTAACCAAGGCTGGA
Organism: Drosophila subquinaria; assembly: GCA_037043405.1. NCBI lineage: Eukaryota > Metazoa > Arthropoda > Insecta > Diptera > Drosophilidae > Drosophila > Drosophila subquinaria. Next base: position 14,157 of record JBAMBL010001988.1, read on the forward strand.
AAACGTTTTTAGTAATTCAAAACGCATAGGATTACTAATTACTTTATTAACTTAATGTAACAAAAAGTTTTGGAAAATATAATAAGAAATGCGCTTGTCGCGCTGATGAGTTGAAATTCGAGTTATGTTGGTTGCGCTGAATTGCGATCAAAAGGTATCGATATTGTGTTATCGGAACTATTGGTGGCGGAAAGTGCTGCCACACGTTTTAGTACGGTAGCGCTAGCTTTTGGCTGCATTGCGAAACATAAATACGCAACCTATGGTTTTATTTTAAAAGTAATTTGTGACGGCACAACTGACCAGTAATGCCAATTTGGCCTTTTTTCGGATAGATTTGTCTGGGCTTTAGCTGCTTCAGCCGGGAAAAATCTCAAACAACTTCTATACGAAAATCTGGATTTTTTTTAGATTCAATTAAATTGAATCCAAAAAGGATTCTATACTGCCAATTTTGGAACTTTTTGAAAATGTATTATAAAATTTTTCAATTTTATGCATATTTATATTTTATCTTTTATCTGCAGATATGGTTTGAGTAGACACAAAACGTGTTGTCATACGAATAAATTGCCTGGCAAATACCTAAAGATGATAGGCACCATGGGCGAAGTTCAATAACAAAGAAAATGCCGAAAAAAAATCATTGAAGATGCTTTAAAACTTAATTAAAAATAAAGAAATAAAATTTGGCCAGTTTTTCCGTCTTTTTTTTAGTTTTTCAGATTTTTTTCCCGTTTTCTTTGGCCGTTTTGTCTTTTCTTTCCGGAAAATATTTGTCATCACTGCAACTGACGTCACCACTTTTGCCTTTTTTAAACATTCTCTCATTTTTTCAATAAAAAAAAATTACAATTTCTGATTATAAGCAAGTAAATATTTCAAACGATGACTTTATTCGTGAAAAAAATTATTGATTTGAAACAAGTAAAATCCAATTATAAATTGATGTACCGCCGTACCTGATTTCAGTTGAGTAACGTCTTTTCATGGATGAACTCTTTGACCGATAAGGACAGACAAAGGCTAAGGGGAAGGCGGGGAAACATGACGTTTCTTGAGTAACTATTAAAACGCAAAAACAGTCAATTGTTGGTTTTTTGGACAAGTTAGTCAACTTTTTTATTTTTTTTTTTTGTATTTATTTAATTAATAATAGATTAATTATTGTACGCTTAACCGAGAGAGTCCTATTCATAACCATACACACTAAATATGCACAAAATGTTGTATTATTACACAAAAATATAAATGAAGTTGAATATACCTCAAAAAACATGAAAATTCTACGGTACACAAGAATAGCAAGAGAAAATGTAAACTGAACAAAAGGGGTGCCAAGTAAATAATGTTAAAGCATAGGTAATTTGAAATACTAGCGCGTATAGAAAATGTTGATATAAAATAATTTTCACATAACATTGGTTTTTGTCTTATATTTTTTTGTTTTCATTTTTTAAGATCATTTTAAGTTGTTTTTTTTTTTGTTTCTTTCAATATTTTACCGCCTTAGACCTGCACAATTTGTTTAGCTATCTTTAATTTTTTTGTTATTACTTTTGTTTGTTTGTTTTTTTTTTTTGCATTATATTTTAGACTGCATGCTAAACGTAAAATATATGTATATATATATAGAATTTTCTGTATAGGTTGTTGTTGCATGGTGTCAAAACGCCTGCCGCTAGGGAGATGCAGTCACTTTCTATTTATCCATGCCATAGACATTCTCATCGGAGTAAGCTATGTACAGGAAGTAATCCTCCTCGTGGTGTTCCTATACCGTAGGACAGACAGAGAGAGAGAGAGAGAGAAAATAAGTTATTGCATTCAGATAGAAACAATAATACAAATTTTACCTGGTAGAGGGAGCCCATGGTTGCAGATGTTGGAGGAATGACATTGTTAACGAAGAAGAAGAGTGCATCCTCGGGACGTAGGTGAATACGTTTGCGTATGAGAAAGTAGAACTGGCCGACGGTCAAATCAGATGGCACTAGATACTTCTTCTTGTCCAAATCGCCGATGCGCGCCTTTGGTGCTTTCTCAACAATTACCTTAAATCAAGCAGAAAGCAGAAACGAAAACATGATTAGATACCTACATACATACAGACGTGCAAAAAAGTATTAAAATTGTCAAAAATAATTTTAATTGCGTCTTCTAAAAGGCGAATACGTGACTATATTTAATACAGTCATACATACTCATTTGTGTTCATTCATTCTGACATATTTACTAACAAATGTAATTGCATTTTTGTGTATAGCACTTTGTGAACAAAGAAAACAAAAATTTAAAAAAAATGACAAATCAAGAATTTGACATTTAACAGGTTGGAAGGCAAACATTCCAAATGACAGAACAAAATGAATCTAGTTTAACATTGCTGTTAAGCTAAGCTTAAAGCTTAGCTAACAAATTGCCAAATACTGCTCGACGTCATTGACCACTCTCAAGGTGAAGGTGGCCCACTGTATTACTTATGTACATTACGTACATACATAAATACATGCAAATACATATTCATGTATAATATGGACATATTATAGCCACTGACCAGCTGGCCTTGCCTGCATTTGGTTTGTCATCAGCTGTTATGTGACTTGTGTTCAATGCTTGCCAAAAAAAAATAAAATAAAAATCAAATGAAATGCGAAAAAGAAAATTGTGAAACACAAACAAGCAAAACAAAAATTGTTGATCAAATATAGACGCAAGAATTAAGCAAAACGCAGAGGGCGTTAGAGAGAGAAGAGAAGGATGTTTGCATGATCATTGCTGAGAGCGTTAGAGAGAGAAGAGAAGGATGCTTGCATGATCATTGCTAAGTGCAAAAGAAAGGCATAAAGTTTGCAATGCATTTGCTGATAACGGGAGTGAGAGCTTTGCTTTCCAGAGTGTTTACGCAGCAACAACGTTTGTATATGGTGAAATAAGCAATCAAACAAAGAGAACAGAGCAATAGTCGTTATGACTAATTCTCTACTCATTGCAAACGGAAAACGAAAACAAAAATTAAAGCAACAATTTCTGAAATAAGCCAAAATAATGGAATGCGTTTGTTTTTATTTTTATTTTATGCGCAGTACTAAAGTAGTCTGTTGAGCCTTTTCGCCAACCAACAAACAAAAACAAAAACACATTCAACAACAATTTTGATTTAAAATCAAAAACAAAAAGCAGAAAAAACAACTGGCTTGTTGGCCGTGTGATTTCGTGCTGCGGGGAGATTACGCTGTGGGGGGACTCACGAAGCAGCAACCAAGTGAAAAACAACACTACAACAGCTGGGAGAGCGAGTCAGCTAGCAGTTAGCTCGTCCACACACTAACACACTCGCACATGAGTTGAACAAAGCGAGTTTTGTATGTGTATGTGCGCACATCAATTTGTTTGATTTTTCACTAGACATTTAGCAAGCATTGACTCTGACAAGTGCGATATATTTGAAAACAACATATGTGAAAAACTACCATTGACAATAAATACCACAGAAATGGTAATAAAATTATTAACAATTGCAGGTAGAGCCAATTTGCGCATTATTGATTTTCCCCGCTGATGTGTGTAGCAACAACAACACAATAAAATAGAACGACGCAAAACAATCGCATACATACAAACAACCCACACAATAACACCACACATGCACGCACACACAGATACATCCATACACAGACACAGTGTAGGGCTGGATAAAATACATATAGACAAAAATAAATAAAAATGTGTACTTACGGGTACACGGTCGGGATATTTACGACGGATCTTGTCGCCTTCGGCGCGACGCTTCTCAAATGCATGCTCCTCTTTATATTGGAACTTCATGATTGTTCTTGCTAAATAATTGTATAAGAAACGCAGTTTTCACTTTACTCTTCAGACAAACAACAAAAAAAACAAGCTGTCACTCTCGTATTTGGTTCACTTATGTTGGCTGTGCACTTCGGTATGACCAGGCTAAATACAATTAGAGAAAACCAAAATCAGTAGAGTTGCGCTTAGTTCAATTGCTGAATAGGTTCAATCGTTCATTTTTCAGTCGTGAACTAAATCAGTCATTTAGTTCAGTTATTTAAGGGGAGGTTCTTTTGGATTTGGCCGAAAATCAAGCAAAATTTGAGAATGGTTTGTGGGAGAATGAAAATACATACGAACTTCTGCTTTCGAACTTCGATTTGTTGTTTATTGACGATTAAATAAAAAAAGTGATTTTTGAGAAATTCAAAATGGCGGCTTCAAAATGGCGGATCTCGTCGACCTCGACTCTCAAAATATCGCTCTGCTTCTTCAAGTGTGGGGCCTCTGGTAGTAAAGTGAAATGAAAAATGTATATAATTTATTAAAATAGATAAAATTTCCTATGGCTTATACCTAACTTCAATTAATTTTGGTGAAAAAAAAACAATTTCATGGTCGTTTAAAAAAAAAAATTGAAATTTTTACACTTTTTTTTACTTTGATCTCGTTTAAAAATTATAAATAAACAATTCTTTATGCCAATTTTAGGTATAAGCCATACAAAAAAGTATATACTTTAAAAAATTTTTTGAATGAAGGAAATCTGATCAATAGAACAAGACCTGTACTTGAAATTAGATTAGAAAACATGGTTTCGAGAAAAACGCGTTTAAAGTTTTTGGAAAGTGACAGCGTGTACGCAGCGCGCGTGACATGCGTACGTTTGACACGCCCTATCTCAAGAAATACGCGTCGTATTGAAAAATCCTTTGGCACATATATTCTATATATATATAACTTTCATTTTATGTAAAAAAAAAAAATTCGATTTTTTCAAAAAAATCCAAAAGAACCTCCCCTTAATTGGTCAGTTGGACTATGAACGATGAACGGTTTCTATTCAGTTGGTCATAAACTATAAGCGATATGGTTTATATTCAGTTGGTCATGAACTATGAAAGATGTATAGGTCATTCTGATCAGTTGGTCAGTTGTTTATGAACGATGAACGACGTGAATAGGCTACAACTATTGGATATGAGAAAAAAGAATAAATTTTTTTTTATTTTGGGCACATTGTTCAAAACTTAAAAAATTTGAAGTTGAAACATTGTTACTTGTAAATAAAGAAGGAATTGAATCCAATCGCGGAAATCCATGCATATTGTTCTAATTGTATTTCTCTAAGAAATTAACGATTTAGTTCATGATTGACTGAATAAGTTCATTCGTTCATCTTAATGACCCGTTCATTTGAACTTTTTCAGAACGAAACGACCACGGTTGCCACAATTGGCGTTTTTGCGCGAAAGCTGGCTCTTTTTTCATCAGTTCAGAATCAGTTATTTTGTATAGTTTTAGGTTGAAGAACATATTTATTTTGATTTAATAACATAATCACTGGATTAGGATGATAATGTAACATACTTTGGAAACATGTGTTATTGCTTTAAGTGTTTGTGAAGGAAATATTTATTATATAATTAAATGCAAAAATAACATGAGTTGCAAAGAAAAGTTTTGGCTCTTTTTTAGTCAATTTGGCTCATTTTTTGTTTAAGCATAGTACGCTCTAGCCGAAAATATTTTTGCAAGGCCAAAACTCCATTTAAAAAAAAAGGGTTGCAAACATGCTCGAAATTATTTTGTAAGGCCATTTCTAAACCTATGTACGCTGTACCTAAATATGGGCAGCTCAGAATATTTTCTGGCGTTTTACAACACTATTTGGTTAACAGATGGCAGCTATATTTTGACCTTTCAAAACATCGATTGAATCGTTGTTTTGACTAGTCGAAATCTATTAACAACAATGGCGGGAAAAAATATGCAGCAAAATAAGACCCGAATTGATGTCTTCGAAAATGAAGAACGCATAAGGTTAATTGAAGACGTGATAGAGAGGCCATTAATATGGGATTTGACTGATAAAAAGCATTTTGATGCGACTCAAAAGTGCATGGGAAAGTATTGCAGAGGACGTTTATCCAAAAATAATGGCATTGGTCGCTGCTACTTCACTGATCAAGTCCATTTGGTCCATTTTGTCACTTTGATTATTTGAATTGTATTTACTTGTTTGTTGTGCACAGCTGACGCAACAGTGTGACCACAGCAGCAAAGGACCAACAATCTCTCAACTTTTTAGTGATTTTTGGTATTATGCTGTCACACTGAATTCTGTAAGGCCCGACCTCAAAACATCGAACATTTCGAGCGTCCAAAATGTTTTAAGCTAGAGCGTACTACGCTTTATCTTTGGCTCAATCAGATATTATTAAGCCTAGTACCGACGTGAGATAAAAGGCCTAGCGTAAGTCAAACTCCATATAAAAAAAACGCTAGCGTAAAGTGAAAAAGAAGAAGCGAAATTTATCTCCGCTTGTCGGTCCGGACGTAAACTAAACTGAAACTAAAAACGGAGTTGCCAGATAAGGAACGGGCGTTTTCCAGCACTGTTTGCATTTAGCTGACAGGCCCAGCGAAACATCGAACTGTTTAGAGTTTTGCTATCTATCTATCTCACTCTCTCAAAATAACTAAAACGAAATGGCCGGAAAATTATCAAAAAACAGCAGATTGATTCTTATTGAAACAGCAGGAAAAATTCTGCTGATTAACGAGGTGGAAAGAGGCCAACACTTGTATTTTTTCCATTAATTTGGAGGTAGAATCCACGTAAAAAGTTCTAAGGCGATGGGTTCACTCATACGCGCTGTGCCGTCGCATATTTCTCCTATATTAACTATAATTTACATTTTCATTGCCTATAATCTCCTCTTTTTATCAAAATCAGTTCTGCATGTTCATATTTAAAATAAACCGCTGTTGACGCATAGAGTTACCATTCAATTTTATGTTATTTTTTCGTGTTGCGTTGACAACACTGTCTTTACGCTCGTCGACAGCGAAATATTAGTGGGATTCCGGTAAACGCTTTTGATTTGCTTTTGATTTGTTTTTGATTTTTCAGTCAGCTGTTCACAGCTGCTCCATACAAAATTTTCAGTGTGCCCAGAGCAAATCAGGGAAATGTGGTCTTACTAATTGATTTCGAAAAATCAGCTCTGAGACTGATTATTTTTTCATTTTGATTTGGTTTCGAACAGCTGTGTGACAGTTGGTGTTTGTTTGCATTGTAAATCTACGAATATTCAATAAAAACATATTCGATGACTTTCTTTCGGCATTTTGTGCAATTATGCCCATTTTTGTATACTTTTTAGTTGTCAATTAGCTGTTCGCCCAGGCTGTCAGCTGTTCACGAAATCAAAAAATAATCAGTGTGCAAAAAGGGTCGTTCCGTCAACTGATTTATATTTGGTTAAAAATAATCAAAAGCAAATCAAAAACGTTTACCGGAATCCCACTATTGAGCATTTTCCGCCGCTAAAAATTTATCTCACGTCGGTACTAGGCAACCTTGGA
>JBAMBL010001989.1:0-42495 GCA_037043405.1 Drosophila subquinaria
CTTGTTTGTTGTGAACAGCTGACGTAACAGTGTGACCACAAAAGAACCAACAATCTCTCAACTTTTTATGATTTTGGATTATGCGTACTGAATTCTGTAAGGCCCGACCTCAAAACATCGAACATTTCGAGCGTCCAAAATATTTTCGGCTAGAGCGTACTACGCTTAAACACTTTTTAATAAAAGCGCCGTGCGTGCCTGGACAGTTCGATAATAGAGTTGGGCTTTTTAGTTCAATTTGCTGAATAAGTTCAATCGTTCATTTTTCAGTCGTGAACTAAATCAGTCATTTAAGTCAGTTGGTCAGTTGGTCATGAACTATGAACGATGAAAAGTTTCTTTTCAGTTGGTCATGAACTATGAACGAGATGGTTTCTTTTCAGTTGGTCATGAACGATGAAAGATGAATAGGTCATTCTGATCAGTCAGTGGTTTATGAACGATAAACGATGTGAATAGGCTACGACTGTTTCTTTTTAGTGGAATGTGAAATGTGTTTTAAGTTTTTGAGTCAAATAGACGACAAATGCCAACTAGATTCCGGATCACTTCTTTTTATTATAGGGTTATACTTATACCCTGGCTTTTTGAAAATAAGAAAACAGAGTGAATTGGTTTTTAATTTTGTTAATTGCTAAAAACTTAAAAAAATATAAAATTTAAACATTGTAACATGTAAATAAAAAAGAAATTGAATCCATTTGCGGAACTCCAGGTATTGTATTTCTCTAAGAAATTAAAATTTTTTTAAAGAAATTACTGACCAACTGCCAAATGACCGATTTAGTTCATGATTTACTGAATAAGTTCATTAGTTCATCTTAATGACCCGTTCATTTGAACTTTTTCAGAACTAAACGACACAACTCTATTCGATAATAAGACTCTGTTATTCGAGAAATTCGATTTCAGTTTATCGATAGTTGCTTTGCTCTTGGTATTTTTGCTCGGCGCGTCCAAGTATTTTCGTGTGGGTCGGAAACGGTCACACTGTAACGCCAAAATATTAGAGGTGGAGAAACATCGATGTGTGTACACATCGTTTCATGTTCTAAAAATCATCGAAGAAAACATCGACTTTTAAAATGGGTATTCCAGCTTTGCTGATTGCTTTTCAGCTTCGCTAGAAGCGGTTTGAGCTCATACACATTTTTTGGAAACGGTTTTTAATGCTATGTCATCCGTACTAATATGTAAAAGAGATTGTTATCAAACATATTTTCATAATTTTTTAAAATTCTTACCTCCCAATATTTTAGAGGGTCGTAATTATCAGGATTGTGTAATTTTTGTTGTATATAGAAATATTCGATAGTGGCCTACGAAACATCGATGGCTTCGATGCCTTGCAAACACCGATGACATCGATGTTTCACTCGATTTTTCTCCACCTCTAACTGTAACGCCAAAATATGGATGCAGGAATAAAATTAATAAACAACGATCTAAATGATGCATTGTACAAACTGCTCAATGACGATTCGACAGGCGCAGACACAGCTTTGCAGCAGCGCAAGCAGAAAATCGCCATGCTTATAAAGATGCATGTGCGGCACGTGCAACAGACGGTGGTAACAAACAGACGGCGTCGCCAGCAACGTTCACGACGACGCCTTAAGCAATTGCGTTCGTTTTTTATGCAGCAGATGATTGAGCTGCAGTCCAGATACCTGCACATGTTTGCCATGCTGCGCATGAAGCACGCCCAGTTGGACAGCGGACAGTTGGCAGATAGCCAGCCATGCCCGGACATCCGTGAAGATCCCCATCGAGACCAAGCCGAGTCGCAATTCGTGACCGGTGACCAGACGCAGTTCTGGGAGGACACAATTCCACAATACAGCGATGAGGAGTTCCTCAGCAGTCTGCACGTGACTCGCAGCACCTTCAAGTCGCTCTGCAGCCAATTGGCGCCCACCCTACGCACCGTTCCAGAGCTAACGTCTGCCCATTTGGATAAGATCTCTGCGGAGAAATGCGTCGGACTGGCGCTGTACTTTCTGGCCAGCGGAGAACGCATCTCAATCATATCGGAGCAGTTCGCACTGCCGCGTGCCCGTACCATCAAATGCCTCAAGGTGTTCTGCAATGCAGTGATGACCAACTTGGGCAAAGCCCTCCGTATGCTGCCGCAGAGCGAGGCGGACTGCCTGAATGTGGTGGCAGGATTCCAGAGGGAATGCAACATGCCCGCCGCGCTCGTTGGTGTCCTCGGCGTGTGCTGCATTCCGCTGCGTGGCAAGGGCAAAAGTGATGCTGATTTCGTGCCAACGCTGCGAATGGAGTTCCTGCTAGACGATCGAATGCTCTTCCGCGAGCTGCAGCTGAGCAACGGCAACGGAAGTGGCCCCAGGGCGACAACGCCCATGTTTGCGGAGCCACCAAATCCACTGTCACAGCTGCCAGCCCGCTGCATAAACAGACGCATGGTGCCCGCCTTTGTGCTGGCGCCCGTTAATCAGAACTATCCCCTACGCCCATGGCTGCTGCAGCAATTCTCCGACCCGGTGGATCCCCACGAGTACGACTTCAATGAGGTGGCCGAGCATCTGCACGAGCTAAGCGACTGCGCCCTGCATCGCCTGATGTCGCGATGGCGCTTCCTCAGCCAGCCCCTAGACATAAGTTTCCAGACCGCATCTTGTATTATCACAGCTGCCACTGTCCTGCACAATCTTCTGGAGGAACTGAGCGAGCCCCATATGCTCGAGTGGGGCAACACCGTGGACGTATCGAGGTTCAGGTCCCCACCGATCGTTTCTAATCTAAACACCATCGAGGATTTGGATCGAGCCTTGGAAGTACGCGACTTCCTAGCTCGCACCATTAGCTCAACTGAAATCTAGCTCATAACAATAGAGAATCATCTACCACAAAGTACACACACATACAGAAATACATACAAGCGATTCGCATACATTGACAATGTAATTTTATTTGTTTCTTAAAATTGTTAAGTCCAACACGGTACACAATTTAGTACAGACGCTGTGGTGGGCCCATCGATGACTTGATGTGCAGGGAGCGCACGTTCTGCCAGTTCTTCTTCAGCAGGGAGACCAGGAAATTGATCGACAAGCTGACGTTCTGGGAGAGCTCATCCTGCTTCATGCCAACGTGTCCAACGGCGACGGACAGACACAGAACCTTCTTCATCTGGAACTTGATGGTGGACTTGACCTCCTCGATCTTGCCCATCATCGACTCCTGGTGGGAGAGGAGACCAGGGAACTTGCCAGCCTTGTTCAGACCGGGGCCCAACAGACGTGGAATCTGCTTGATCAGAGACTCGGAGGCCAGGAAGGCGTCATAAGACTTGGCCAGTTTCTTGACCAGCTTCTTGTTCTTGTTCAGCTTCTTGAGAGCTTCAGCGTCCATGAACTCGACGCCGTTGGCCTTGGCCTCATCGCAATGCTGCTGATCGCCCAGAATGCACACCTTCATCTTGGGACGGGGGATGTGCTTCAACCTGCAGGACGAATAGCAATCAATATGTCACGATTAGTATGGGGAAATGGAAGATCTACTTAAATGGGCAAAGAAGTTGTGCAACATTTTTCACAAGGCAAAACTTACACAGCTCGCAGGGGAGCAGGCGTTTGTTAATATCTATTAAATTAGGGTGGTCGGTCATCATTTCTGATGCCTACTCAATTTGATTTTAAGACCCTGAGTGCAGGTCCGCCGAGAGAGTGCGAGACACTCCCTCGACTTCCTAACGCTGAAGTTATCTCTCTCCCACCCAGGTGGGGGGAGGTGAAGGCTTGCAGCGCAGGTATTTTAGCCAACGTACTTGACAGTGCCAGAGAAACGCTTGTCCTTTTGGGGATCGTAGTTCTTCAGGCCAATTTGGAGTTCCACCGATTCCAGGAAGCCGCGCTTCTTCTTCAGCGACTGCTCCAGCAGGCCGCTGACGCCCTCGAGGAGCGTGTCACGAGAAACTTTCGACCTATAATTTAAAATCAAAGTAAAAGTTAATTAGTTACATTCATATTGTATTGAATTGTATGCAAGTGTATAAGAGTTGTGTAAATGGTTGCAACTTGCATGAGTAGTCACATATTTAGCACAACATTTAAATTTAATATTGCAATCATTTCCAAACTGATGTGGTCATTGATGTTTGTCCAAAAAGCTGGTTTCTGATTGCCGCACACGAAAAATATAGTGCGGAAAATTGAAAGAAGCATATTATTTATCAACATGCCTTGCAATTTGAGTTACATTTTCCCGGATGCTTTATATTTTTTAAGATTTATTTTTATGCAATTTACTTACGACATGTCTACACCTTGCGACGTGCGTTTCGGAAAGAAAGAGTAGAGTTGCAACGATAAATCTTATGGCTACCGATTGCTTTCAGCAGAGTTGATGTGGTACATTTTCAAGCGATAACACGCCATATACACCCCTGCGCTAGTTAACACAGTGGCAACGCTATATTTTCTGTTCATATTTTGCTGAACAAGCTTCGGAGCTTAATTCAATGACTCGTTCAAAAGAACTTGTTCTGAACAAAAAGAGATGAAATAAACAAGTTTTTCAACAATTTGCAAGTGTTTTGTATTACAATAAATTTGTAATCTGTTGTGCATATCATTTGTCTCATGCTGGACAGCACTTCAACTTAATGATCTCATGAAATTTGTATATGTTTATTTGTATTTCAAATTCACATCGGAGAACGCTCCAGCTCACAAATCAAAGAGCACCGCAAGAGCATTGCAAGAATCTCGTTTGTGGTATCTCTTCTTGCTGCAAAGACAGAGAGAGGAAGCATATATTTCGTGGTCAAACAAAACAATTGCTTTCACTATCTCTGCGCTCGCAGTCGCGTTGGGCCTGCGTTGCGATTTAAAATAAAACTGCTGTCCGTGTGTGTGGCTGCTCCATCGGTGCAATTCACAAATTATATAATTTATCCAAAAGTGCACTGATTGATTTTCGCACAGCTAAGGAAAATCAGCAGCATTCACGTTCCAGGCAACAGCGTCTCCTCCAGCCCTTGGATATGGCGCGTCTCATTGAGAGCAATGTAAGTTACGAAACACATTGCATCGCAGCTTTTGCATAATTCTTGATATTCCTTCGGTTGCCGCTCGCCCGAACCATGTCCATTAAAATCGCTAGCACATTTCATAATTGTTAAAAATATACATTTTGTGTGTATGCATGTATTTATCATTTGGCGTCTCCCACAAAGGAATTCAAAGAATAATAAAAATGTACTTGTTTATATTATTTGCTCATCTATGTTTCATATAAAGAAATCTTTCAGTTTCAAAGTTCAAATTATTAAATGACGTCATGTTGACATCTAATAATCTAACACACCAATCTTTAAATAGAGCTGTAATACTAAGTTTATAAGGCAACTTTACCTGATTCACACAAAACCGTGTAAACAGTTTTTTTTTAAATTGTTAAGCGTTTATAACTGCCACTTAATTGAGTGCTTATACAATCATATCAAACATCATATCGAAATGCGTATATGTGAGTCAGCGGACAATTTAAATCAACTTTAAAAAGAAAAGCGGTTTTAAAAATCATCTTCGCCAAATCATGTGTATTTTTAAATCGAATTAAGCTGTCGTATAAACTTGGCAGAAGTAAACTGACAACACAGTTTGTTTGGAGACAAGATTTTTATATTACAAACTTGTTTAATAGCCAAGAAGCTGGTGACTTATGACATTGGCATTTTGGTATAGTATAAGCGGTTAAAAGGAATCAATCTCGTTGTACTTACCACTTTTTAGCTTACGTCTGTGCAGCGTCACGATACGGCAAATTCACTCACAGATAATCAGCTGTTCACAAATACAACTTCTCTTTGTTAAATCGGATTACTCTCTTTAAAAAAACGAGTCGGAGCCTTTTTCAACCGTCATTGTGAGTTCGCTCTCTTACTGGCGTGCCGTCAGTTCTCTCTCAGTGCTAATTTTAGCTTATCATCGTTATAAAAAGTTTACTGTAGTACAGTGCATAAAGTATGTATTAATATACATACAAGTAACTTAAACTTTGTATTACAGTCTCAATTTGCCTATAAAAATATTTACAATTCATCTTATATATGCATATCTATAACAAATTATTTTCGAATTAGACATGGTCGAAATGGTCTTGAGCTCAACTCAATTGCTGATAGTGCTTAACTAATCAGTATACTTAGCAAACTCACTGTTAGGCTGCGCGCACTGACTCGGCACCAGCCCTCGTGTTGACTTCACCGCGTTGACTTCATTTCAATTGGAAATTGTGCTCTTACGCGGTCGGTTCATCAAACGCTTGCTACTTCCAATAGTCGGTCAAGTTCAATAGCTGGAAAATTTAAATTGGAAATACGAAACACATTTTTAACAAGTGTGCGGAATATGACAGATTTCGATGTAAGTGTATTATAAATTTTCAAAGAGCGGGTGAAAAATACGAGAGCTGCCACGCACTGAACGTTGCCGCTCTCTTAGCATTCCATATGGCGCTCTCTGTTTATCTTCGAGTGTGCTGTGACGTCATAGATAATTACATATCACCCGGAGCGCATTGAGTGCCTGTGCAGTGTTTAATACCTGTGTAGAGAAACGTACTCCTAAAATGGACTATGATTTCAAGGTCGCGGCCAAGTCGTTTTGGTGCAAGTCAAATAAATAACCTCAATTATTACGTTGGGCTTCGCACATATTGTGGGGCTTCATAGACTGGGCTTAAAGTTCACAAATGCCGCAGATACTTAAAAAGTATCTGCTAGATACTTTTTGATTCATTTATTTGCGTGCTCAGGTTTCATGTTGCTTTGACAACGATTGTACAATTATCATTTATGTATTTTATTATCTACTAAAGGAAAATTTTCATAAATCGCAATTCGACCTTTAATCAGCAAAGGCATCAGTCTGGCAATCTCAATAGTTGCTTTAAATGAGTAAAAGTATGAATACTTGATTCAATTGACTTACACAATGTTCTTTGTATTTGCCCATTTACAGATTGTTCCGATTGCCGTGGGCGTTATAGCCGTAGTCGCTGGCGCCCTGATCGTCCACTATTTTATCAACAAGAAGTCAACGAAGCCCCGCCGAGAGCCCAACCGGACAGCCCGTCTGCGCACGCTAGTCGATCCCAATGACAAGTACCAACTGCCGTTGATTGAGAAGGAGGTGATCAGCCATGACACGCGACGATTCCGCTTTGGACTGCCCTCCAAGCAGCACATACTGGGACTGCCAGTTGGCCAGCACATCCACCTGATAGCGACGATTGACAACGAACTTGTTATTCGACCATACACGCCCATCTCGTCTGATGAGGACGTCGGCTACGTGGACCTAGTTGTGAAGGTGTACTTCAAGGATGTACATCCCAAGTTCCCCGCCGGCGGCAAAATGACTCAGCACTTGGAGCAGATGGAACTTGGTGATAAGATTTCGTTCCGTGGACCTTCAGGCCGTTTGCAATATCTGGGCAATGGCACCTTCTCTATTAAGAAACTGCGCAAGGATCCGCCCAAGCATGTGACCGCCAAGTATGTCAACATGATTGCTGGCGGAACCGGAATCACGCCCATGTTGCAGCTGGTGCGCGAAGTCCTCAAGCGTAACGACAAGGACAAGACCCAACTAGCTCTTCTGTTTGCCAACCAGGTGAGTTTCAATATTATTACGTTTGTAATTACATTCGTTGATGCTTGATCTTTTTACAGAGTGAAAAGGACATTTTGCTGCGTGGTGAGCTGGACGACCTGGCTAAGAAACATCCCGACCAGTTTAAGGTCTGGTACACCGTTGATAAATCAGCCGAAGGTGAGAAGCGGATTCGAGTGTACCGCACTCCCATCACATATCATCCATAAGCACATGTATCAACCAGAGAGAGACTTTAATAGGCGTAGGAAAAGTTATATTTATTGCACAATAGGAAGAACCTTGTTCAACTACATACTTAAAATCATACGCAAAAAGTGTCTCTTAATTGTAATTGTTGTGATACTCTAGACCAGCGGTGGGCACGCAGTGGCTCCGGGAGCATCGGCTGCTCCCAACTTAGATAGACTCTAATAGGGTTGCTCCCGAATTCAGATTTCGTGCCCACCGCTGCTCTAGACTCTATTTATTTGTCTATTTTGTTAGTTTTTGGAGTAGAAATTGATAGAATTGTAAAGAATATGTATTTAAGTTTTGTTAGTTATTCAATTTTAAATTTAGTAATTAAGTCCTTTTATTCTGGAATATCATCGTTGATCAAATCATAAGAGCAGCTCATTGAAACCGTTCACAATTAGAACTAATTAATCTTGTCACCGATCGAATATGTTTAGCATAACTCAAAATGCCATCTATTATGTTGAAATTTTCGTGTTTGCCCCCTCGCCACATGCTGCCCTCAAACGGATGCCCCGCACGGCGCCCGCGCGTTTTTTAGCCTGGTCCTACAACACTGGCCATGTCAACGATGAGATGATGCAAGAGCAACTGCATCCGCCCAGCCCAGAGACGCTATGTCTGCTATGCGGGCCGCCGGCAATGGTCAACTATACGTGTATACCGGGTCTGGAGCGGCTTGGACATCGGTCCGAGCAACGTTTTAGCTATTAAGTCTATTCAGCTAGCATCTAGTCGCACACACAGAGTTTTGCTTTCATTTCACAATGCGAGGGAATGGTGGTGAACGTGTACTCGTAGGTTTTATTACTGCAAACTGTGCGCGTTAAGTGGAGTCGTCAATCTAATCCTCTTTCTGTTTATTTCTATTATCCAATGCAGGCTGGAACTACAGCGTGGGCTTCATCGATGACCAAATGATTGGCGCTCATCTGTTGCCGGCCAACGATGAGACAATTGTCCTGCTTTGCGGCCCACCGCCCATGATCAACTTTGCCTGCAATCCAGCGCTAGACAAGCTCGGCTATCATCCGGACACACGATTTGCATACTAGAGATTAGGACCAGTGGATCTATAACTCCGTCAGATATGATCAGGAACACATGCATTGGAGGAATTATTTGCATTTCAGTTTGTCAATTTACTTACGCTCAAGAGTTGCATTTGTAAACGTATCCAAATCCAGACGAATTAACAATGAATACTCCCAACCGAGTAGCACCATGTGTACGTGTGTCCAGCTCCAACTGCATTAGGCTCTGGGGATGCATATGCGTTCTCCAAGAACTTTAAATCGTTTTTCCTTTTTTTTAATAAACAACTGTTACAAGAAAAAAACAAAAAACCAAAATATATTCAATTTTCATGTGATTTCCATAAGCAATTTGTAGTCGTTGAACTCGGACTTGACATCCAATTGATTTGTCTATTCATTTGCATTCATTCACTCATTCATTCGCCTTCATTCAGCACGAGTATGTTAATATAAGTAAGTGAATATCATAGCAAGTGAAAACGTTAAATCTTTAATTAAGTCTGTTTTCCTGAGCTCTGATTTCTAAGCAATCTTTTTGACAACATCTGTACATACATACTATACTAACTATTAGCCCTAAAATTCACTAATTGGCAATTGGACACGCATAATTTTTAAATAAAAAAATACAACTATAAAAGAACAAATTTATTGATGTTTTAGTCTTTTATTATTTAATGCTTCCTGGTACTATCGGTTCCCAGAGCTAAAGGTGCTTCACGAATATACATCTCGGCCCACCACTGCTCTAGACAACATAATTTTCCATTACACTAGTTTACAGCCAAAATGCAAAGTGATATGTGGGTGAAGTTTTTCTTATGGACTTTGGCCTCCTAAATACGAAATATTTGATGCAGATTTAAAATTTTTTATCATGTAAGTTTCCGTTTCGAAATGACTCAATTTTCTTCAACCCATTAAGTATCGAGGTTATTCCAACACTTTTGAGTATATTTCTTTTTCACTTTTTTCTCGATTTTTTACAAAAAATATTTTGATGCAAAGAATTAATTCTCGAATAACTCTGCTTCATACAGTATTAAGATCGGTTCAGCAGTTCAGGTGCTAGCGATTTTAAAAAAGTCAAAAATGGGCGTTTTTTGGTATTTTTTGAGTTTGAAAGCTAACATATCGTCATGGATTCGCCATCGATGGATTTGCATGAACAATACCTTAGAATTTTCATTTTAGAACAGTAATCAGCAATTTACAGTTAAGCCTTTAATTAAAATTGTCTTAGAGAAATCTTTCTGCATCAAAACATATGTTTTTAGAAAATCGAGGAAAAAAGTTACAAAATGACGACATTTACGAACACTTTGAAAATTGCAATGAGTACATGATCGGCTGAACCGATCATAATATTGTATGGAAGTCAATAGAAGAGAATTCGAACTGACCTTTACCATTGATTGCCAAACTTGGCATAAATGAAGTTTAAACTATGAGTTGAATTAACTTTAAATGGTGCCAAAATACTTATGCCGTGGACTGTAGCTGTTAATGTAAAAAAAAGTGTGTACGAATAAATGTTGGCCTGAGTGTATATATATTTTTTTTTTTTGGAGTTTTTTTAAATGTGGTCGGGCGAATGTTTCACTAGATGTGTTAAAAAGGTTTCTGTAAAATATAATTTCGTGTCAATAATTAAATGAATAAAAATCTTAATATTAATAATTTAGCGTTTGGCCCTTAACTTATGTCCTTTATCATGTCCCGCCTTGTCTTATATTGTCTAAATCTTTTTTAAGTATTTTAAATTTCAGACCGATATCTCACTTCTTTCCAAAGTTGCAGATTTTTGCAACGTACTTTTCTGAAATAAGCTATAAAATTACAAAAAAAAAAGGTGCATGTTTAAATAAAATATGTTTTAAAAATCTGAAAAGTGAATTATTGAAAAGTGTGGTAGTTTTTGTAATTTTAATTAAACCACGCAATTTTTTAAACATCTCAATCCGAAAGCCTTATGCCTCTTAGCGGGAACTAGGATTTAGATTCAGATCCAGTTTCTTGGCGACATTTTCTAAGAAGTCTTCGTAGATTCCGATTCCAACCGTGCAAATTGACAGAAAATTCTATCAAAGTAGCTCCATTACTTCTCCATAACCAGAAGGCATGCTTACTCGTGTATAATTGCTTTTCAAATAATATAAAGATTTACCTTCACAAATTGGGCATTGCGCATCCACATCTATATCTCTAATATACAATAAAATATTTAGAAAGTATTTTAAAAAGATTAAACAGTTTATATAGCTTTCGCAGGCTGCGGCGTTTAAATTTTATTTATGATTAGTAAAATTCGTCTTACAAATGCGATTACAAGTAAAACAGATTCTATTAAATGTAAATAGTTCAGTTGATTCGTACGCTTACGTAGCGCTGACCAAATTGACCTTCGATTTGCTGCTCTTGACAAATAAATAGTGATTTATTATGATAAACTGTTGAATTAAACGTTTAGTAAGCGTGAATACTTTAAATATTTATATGTAATGTAAGAACTAGGTTTTATACTTGGCGACTTTCTACTAGCTTACATTTAATGGCTGAGTAAAATGTTATTTATATTGGTAGTAAAATTTATATATATTTGTTACAGTTGTTGCGTGGTTCACAGAACATTTATAGCCTATTATGTTAGCATAAATATATATTATGTTGTTATTTTGACCGAGTTTTAGTTGCATATTTCAAATTTTCAAATTGAAAATCATATGGTATACAAATCATAAAAAGGTGTATAAATACGTATAAAATAAAAAATACAAGGGAATCGAGCCAATAAAAAACTCAATAACTAAAAATGTGTGTGCTTAAGTAGGCTTAAGATAATTGTTATTTATGTTTATAGCATTTATTCATTTCATCTTGTGGTGCTCTATGAAAAACAGTTGCTGCTGCGCACGCTTTGCGTGCCAATCTCGCGCTGAGGACTTGGACTTGAATTTGAATATTTGTTTCTTGTTTCTTGTGTGTGTTTTGAGTTCTTGGTGGTAGCTCATGTCAGCATATTTATTTGTCCTTTAAGCTCGCCAGTATAAATTGATTCGAATTTGATACAGATGCTGCTTCTAATCTAGATGGCAGTGATCGTTTCATTCCGCGTGCGCCTTGGCAGCTGGCAGCAGTTCTTAAATTACTCGTACTTACACTTAAAACGAACAAAAACTAATCGAAAGATTACAATGAAAACGCTAAACTACACTACAATACAATTTGATCATGGCTGATGCTCTTGTTAAACACTTAAAACTTATAAAACAAAACTCTCGAATTCCGCGTTGTAAGACTGCAGCAGAACGTTGAATTCGTGTTCGCTCAGCTCTACAGACTCGATTGAAGCCACCTTCTTGTATCTGTTGGAGAGGAAAAAGAACATTAGAATCAAAGTTCTGACACAGCAATTACTCAAAATCTTACTTGTCGCGCTTGTACTTTTCCCGTATGGCCGTAGTGGTTAGCTCCTTGGCGCTAGACGCCTTGTGCGTCTTGCACAGCATTAGCACCACATCCTTTAATTGCTCCAAAGAGTATGTGGTAATCTCCTCCAGCTGTGGTGTCCACATCTGCATGCCCAAAATGTGACGCGACACAGCGAGCGAAGCAGCCGACATAAGTGATGGCAAATATTGCATATAGGAATCTCCCTCCATCAGTGATAGCTCACAAATGAACTGCAAATTAAATAAATATAATTAGTATAAATGTCTTGTAAAAGGTGATCTAAATCAGCGGTGGGCACGAATTCTGAATTCGGGAGCACTACAACAACAGCCCTATTAGAGTCCACCTAAGTTGGGAGCAGCCGCTGCTCCCGGAGCCACTGCGTGCCCACGGCTGATCTAAATGATCACTTACCAAAGTTAAATTCTTCAGCTTCTGTGGCATATCGCACAGCACAGCATAGGTGTTAATGTACACATAGGCTGTCGGAGTGCACAAGTTGAAGGATAGAATTTTGAGAAAAGCTTGCTCCATGCGCAGCACTGGGCCTTTGTGTAGCTGTCGTCAGTTAGGAAGACAAACTCTTCAACAGCTGGTGGGTAAATCTCCTCATATTTACTGTACGTATGCAAGGAAAGAGAAGTTTCATCTTTAATTTATTAATGCAGCATGGAAAACGTATGAGGAAGGATGGTTGGATAAATGATGTCATAATGTGGTCAAGTGGCCAAGTGGCAACAGCTTTGCATCGTGTTGTGCTATGTCCATCTGTTTGGCTTACGTGACACAATAATTTGATTAGCTAAGTGCGCTTTCACAAACTATCAATCAATCATAATAAACTCGCAGTCAGTGCACATTGTGATAAATGGGGACATGTTTGTCCCTGAGCAACAACTTGAGCATAACTTGCCAGCAAACAGTTTAATGTGGATGGCAGTGGGGCAACATTGGGTTACTTACGCAGCAACATACATGGCCGCAGTGCCAACCAATTGAAGCTTGGAGCGCTGCACCGACATCTGGCTGAGGAAACGGTCCAGATAGGAGACTGTTAGATACAGTGTCTCCGTGTCCATTTTATACTCCTCGCCGACCTCAACCAGCCAATCAACCAGAATAGTGCGCATCGAGTGATTGATGTCAGTCTGTCGACGCATGTACTGTGGCTTTGGGCGATGCTTCTTCTGCAAAGACAGGCAAGAGGAAACGAGTTAACAAACTTGTGGACATACGATGTGTAACAACAGTCTGTCAGAGACAAGTGTTATTTATTTAGCTATTCAAATAATGACTAGCAAGATAGTCAGATATTCTTAATGGTTTATAAGAGATTTTAAATATTATAGACTTAAAATAAATAGGCTCTGATTAATGGACTTATTTTATTTATAAATTTTACCCGATTTTATTTACATAATTGTTAAAATAATAAAATTGTTAAAAATAATTTAAAGTTGTTTGTTATGATATGTAACAATAGTCTGTTAGAGACAAGTGTTATTTTATTAGTAATTCA
Organism: Drosophila subquinaria; assembly: GCA_037043405.1. Classification (NCBI taxonomy): domain Eukaryota; kingdom Metazoa; phylum Arthropoda; class Insecta; order Diptera; family Drosophilidae; genus Drosophila; species Drosophila subquinaria. Next base: position 13,893 of record JBAMBL010001989.1, read on the forward strand.
AATAATGACTAGCAAGATAGGCAGACATTCTAAATGGTTTAAAAGAAATTTTAAATATTAACAAATTAGCTCTGATTAATTGACTTATTTCATTTTAAAATTTAACGCGATTTTATTTACATAATTTTTAAAATAATAAAATTGTTAAAATTTAAAAATTTATTTTAAGGTTGTTTAGGTGCTAAATGGAAAATACAAAGCGTTGATTAACCAATAGGTGTCTATCAATATTAATTGTATAAACATACAATAAAAGGTTGATGGATTTCACTAACTAGCAAATTAAAAAATAAAACAAAAAAGGGAATATTTGCTTACTTATCTCATAACATACAAATATTTTCAGCTCGCTTCTTTCTAGATTTCGCACTCGTTAGTATGCGTAGTTGTGTGTTTCATCCAGGTAACCAAAAAGTAACTTGCCAACTTTGACTACGCTTGGGAACTGAACTCGTTCCGCAAGCAACTTTTCCCTACATTTGCTTGCTACTCTCCCTCCTCACCTCTTTTCAGTTGTATGAAATCGAATTTACCAATTTTTATTTGTTTATTGGTTATATGGCAGTACGTGAGCCACATTCAAATTTGTGAGGTGCGCCACGCCCAGCGTACAAATCTTTTACCGAAACGGCAATTCGAGCTTCATGTACATTAGGTGTTTATTTAATGGGCAGTTTAACGATTATTGGACACGCCAAACGCCATCGGATATGGCCGTAAAGAAATGTGTACTCGCAGAATGGTTCCACTTGGAATAAACCCAATGCAAAACTGTATAAAATTCAATGATTTTTACATGTTCTGACCATTTTAACATTTTCTTTAGATGGATGAAAGGCTAAACATCTAAAATTTGGGTGGTTTTGATTTTAACATATGCTTCATTTAATTATTATGTTAAAGCCTATACAATTTATTCGTTTAAAGATAATAAGTATTTTAATAAAGATGTAGTTAAAGATATATTAACCAATAATAATTGAATCGCATATAGAAAATCTCAAGATGTTTCAGAGTTAACAGCAATCCTATTAGCATTATTGGAAGGTTGAGATGGTTTGTTAGGCTTTGAAAACTATAACAACCTACCAACAATAATTTACACGGCAACCAAGTAAACAAATTCGGAGCTCAGAACCGGTTTGAATTTCAGAAAGCAAACTACTTTCACACTTGAACAAACTATATTTGTATGTGTATATTTTCTAGGAACGAGATAAAGTAAAGGATCAAGATGACGCTCAAAATGGCATTGTGCACCCAGGATGACCTCAGTGAGGCTATCAAGCTGCAGAAGCGGGAGCAGTACGAGGAGGAGCGCAAGAAGCGCATTTTCAATGCCAAGCAGCGTCTGTTTGGGGTGAGCACATAAAGAAAAAAAGCTGCACATCCATTAACATTTATATAACATTGTCCATAGCTCGATTTAGATACGCTGGAACGACAGATTCGGGAGAAGAAGAAGCAGGACAGTGAACAGCAGGAGTGCGATAAGCGCTTTGAGGAACAGGAGCAGTTGCAAAAGCGTCTGATCACAGCCAAGGAAAAAGAACTGGAGAAGGAGAAGCGCATTCTCGACTCGGATCTGAATTTTTATCGCTGTCGCTACCAGCGCAAGGATCAGCGACGCGAATTCGATCTCAATGATCCCAATTCTCTGAAGAAATCAACGCCTGTGCGCATTGCCGATGCCGACCTCACGCTGGGCGTGTCCAGTGCCCAAATCTTCTATGGCGAGGATTTGAACAAAAGCGATCGACAGGTCCGGCAGCGGGAGCAGCAACGTGCCTGGCTCGATCAGCAGGTGATGGAGCGCAAGCAGGCGGAGGAGGCGCGTCGCAAGGCCGACAACGTGTACATGGAGAGCATCTGGTGTCGCGACAAGCATCTGGAGGAGATGGCCAAGTCGGATCATCGCATGCGCCATCAGATCATACACAAGATACGTCAGTTCAACATCAATCTGGCCAAGCAGAAGCAGGAGAATCGCCTGCGCAATAAGCAGGAGACCTATGAGGACGACATGGCCGAGATTTACAACATGTTGTCGAGCGACATGTTGACCGAGAATCCCGACGTGGCCCAGTCGCGCACCAATCCGAACAAGAAGATCGCCTTCATGTATCGCGGCATGACGCCCGACGAGCTGCGCGACTTTCGCAAGGGCCAGGAACAGCAGCTGGCCGACGTCCTGCAGCGGAAAACGGAGGCACAGCTCATGGACAAGCAGTGGGAGCAGTATGCCATCAATATGGACCGCACGCTCATGCACAAGCAGATCGACATGGACCGCAAGCACAAGCAGCAGCTCGACGATCTCGTTCGCGACAATGCTAAGCTGGCGATTGAGCAGGATCAGCAGCGCAAGGAGGCTCTGGAGAAGCTCAGCAATGCCGTCTACGACGACTTCTACGATCAGTTCAACAAGACTTCACGTTAATTTCGTTCATTTACCCCATCCATCTGTCGTCTATCTGAGCCGTGTGTGGAACTGCTTTGGCAGAACTACTCAGCTGCGGACGCAGTTCCATCCACGACCACGACCAGCGACGACTGCGAGGGGCAACTTGGCTAAAACCCTCGTAAATTGAAGTCCCTTCTGAACGAGTTAATAAAGCTTAAATTAAATGTTGAGTGTTTCTTTTGCAGTTTATATAAATTCTAATTCAGCATAAATCGGTTGATTGCACAAATTAATCAAAAATTATAGATATTAATTAATAAAAAATGCATTTAATTTCATATTTCTATTTTTGAAAGCACAAAAAATAAATTAAAATGCTTGTCACACTTTTGTGTCACCTCTTTCATAAATTTACTAGTTTTTAATTATCCTCAAATTTTGGAAGATACATTTTAACATATTAACAGAGAATCTGCGTGTTAAAGTTACCTACTAAATTGTAGACCTTTTCCTGAGCACAACTATAAATTGTGGCCAGCTGCGTTCGATTCGGATGCGCAATCAACCCAAAAACAGGAACGCATTGAGGCGTCTTCTAGCAATGCATTTGAGTCCAAGTAAGACAGGGACAGGGATAGGGTTCGTATAATAAACAAATGAAGACGGCGCTCAGCTAATGCCCCGGGTGCTTCCTATGGCCCTATGCCAAACACAAGACAGAAAGCCAGCGGTGCAGGCAGAGAAAATGAAAGAAAAAGGCAGCGACGCGCGAAGACATTGTCACCATTAGGGTGCGACAGGGTTCTGGGCCTCCGTGTGTGTGTGTGTGTGTGTATGAGTGCGAGTGTGAGCACGTACATATACAGTAAGTCAAGCAATTACTTTGACAATCAAAAATTATAATTTTGAATTATTATTTATTCGTTTTAAAATTATAATAAACCAATGAATATCATTATATCTCTTTAGTTTTAAAATCCATTAAAAATTATATTTTTTCTTTTTAATGTGTTACGTAAAAAGAATTACTTGAGTAAATGTTTGCATTTCTCAACGGAAATGGAAGATAGTTTTCCATAAGTGCAGAGAACTCACTTCCGTAATTCTCTTAAATATGTTGAAATTATATTTATCTGATTGCTCTCTTTACTTACCTCGCTCTCACGAAAGTATTGCAAAATGTCGTGTTGATACTGCACCACCTCAAAGAAGCGTTGACGATCATTGCGCGGCAACTGCTCCAACTTTGAGCTCACAAAGACATCATTGGGGTTGGCCAAATCCTCGGCCAGACTGTTCTCGCTCGACAATTGGCCACTGCTGGCGTCTGCCATTGAACGGTCCACCGACATGGGAGAGAGCACATCGGTGACGGACATGGGCGTGGTATCCAGATCAATGCCATGTTGCATGGGATACTCCTTGTGCATTGGATCACTGGTAAAATATCAAGTGCAGGGTTCAATATGAAGTGAAGGCGGCAGCTTTTAAAGAGTACTTACAATTTGCCGGTGTCGCAATGTATATTCTCCTTCTCGGTGGCATTGGGAAGGGGCTTTCCAGCTTGGGGCAGCAAATGCAACTGCACCTGTGTGTCGATATTGTCCTCGTAAACCGAGAATGTCTTGAATTGCTCCACAGGCACCACATTTGATTTTTTGGAGCCGCCATAGCCCGCATTTTCATTTACCCTAATATTTCCGACTTCACGGAAAGCCTAGAGAGAATAAAACAAATACACAAAAATGGAATGAGTAAAAAGCAAATTACAGCGCACTCGCTGTGTTTGTGTCTGTGTTGTGTGCATGTGTGTGTTGAAGGGGGAACAAAATGACAACAGCAGGAGAGCGAACATCAGTTGCCGTCTCGGCTATTCGTTTTCCACTCTGGGAAAAATCCTGTTACGTGAGTTGCGCAGTCGTTGTTCGCTTTCGTTCTTGTTGTTGCTGCGCTATGTGCGCCCTTTGCTGGCTTCCCTGGGCTCACTCTCTATCTTTCTCTCTATCTCACACACACTGCGCATGTGTGAGCGTTGTAATTGCATTTCAGTGCATACCTCGTTTGCCTGTTTTCTTCAACAGCCTTTACTCTTTGCAAGTCCCTGCTATTTTGCTTTTGTAGTTGTTGGAAAAAAGCGCGCAAGATTCGCTGTTGGAGTGTGCATTTCTAGGTTAGTTTTGCAGATTAGGCGCGCACTCGAAACCCCGCAAAAAAAAAATGCATGCATGTGTGTGTATACAACTCAAAATTCCAAATGCTTATCTACAAATATGTTTTAAACACATTTCAAATGCATGCTTTAAGGTGCAGTACCAAATGAGAGAGCACGAAGTGATAGCAACACAGAAACAGACGGCCAGACAGACAAAATAAAAAAAAAAACCACCACCGTTCTGTCTAGTCCTCGGCACCAAACAAGCGATCGCACCACCAACAATGCTGAACAAGGCAGCTGCATTAGAATGAGCACAGCACACATACACTCAACAACAAAGTTAGGATGAAATTGCGTTGAACTGTGATGGAACCTTACCACTTTGCCGGAGGGTGCGGCGATACCGCGCGGCACGTTGCCATGGTTGATGTTCTTGTTTAGCACGCCCAAATTGGCGCGCGGTGCCAGCGCCTTCTCCTTGCCACCGATGACAGCCAGTGGCTGCTTTGCACCAGCTCCCACCAGCATAGCTGACTTCTCCTTGAGATTCAGCATGCTGGGGTTCTCCTTTTCGTTGTCCCGATGTATTTGAAAATTAGCCATATTACGAGTTATTTCTTACACGGCAAAAATAAATGCAACTGCGTTAATTTAATTTGTATCCTAAGGCGCTGTTTAGTTTGGCTTGCGCCTGTCTCTTTCTGCGTCACTGTAAAATGGTGGCTTTATCGGCGCTTCTCTCTTTACTTTGTGCGCTAGTATGTTGAGCGGGTAATTTTGTTTCTTTTTCTCAGCTGCTGCGTCGGCGTCGTCGACTTTGAATCGTCGTTTTTTGAGTCGCTTAATTTTTTACTCACACCAACATAAGTGCTTATGCATGTGTAAGTAAATATGCTCGAAGTCGTACACATTCACGCGCACTATGAAGATTTATCATACAAATTCGAAGCACAATTACAATCAACACTGACGTCGCACACGAAATAAATTCATTTGACTTTCAACTTTTTACAACATTGTTGCCTCTTAAAGGCAGCTGAATAACATTTACATACAATAAAGACAAAACTACGTTCACATCTCCATATGCACGCTTTGCTTGAGATTGCACTGGTTTTTATTCCGTCACCGTGTGCGAGTCCCGAAATTATGCTTGTCGCGCGGCCAAAGAGCAATTGGTTTTTGATTTTTTCCCGGTCAAGCAAGCGAACTCGTTTAAGCGTTGTGGTTTCGACATCGAATAATAATCGACATACCGATTTGTAGAGTTTGTCAATTTTCGATAAGAAAATACCGTGTATGTGAAGGTATTTTAAAATGTCATGATACTGAAATACCAGCCTATCGCCAGACCGCCACAATCTGTCGATCGTTCAGCAAACATGAAAAATAAATCAAATTAAATTGCCTAGTTTTAAAAAATTACATAATTTAAATTCCAATTCAGATTTGAAAAGGGGTGGTCGTTCCCTCTCGGGGAGTTAATTTATTTTATTTAATTCTAGCAATGAAAATTTTAAATTTAAAGTCTGTTTTAAATTTAAAGAAAATGTGAAAATGCCTTTCCAAAATGAGCTTTATTCTGGTGACCAGTGCTGCCACACGTTTAAAACCTGTGTCTGTTTTGATCGTTTAATTTAAAAGCCGTAAAAACGCTGAAATTCCAACACTGCTGTACATTGTATTTCTTCAAACTAAGTGGCAGCACTGGGCAAACTGGATATGCCAGATTGCTAAATTTCCCTTTACTCGTATAAGAAGTTTGAAATTCTCCAATTTGAATTCATCCAATCTGAATTTTAATTGATTAAATAAAACAAATTGTAGTTTGTTTGATACAATTTTGAATTTAAATAATAATTTACTAAAGATCCTCCTACTTATTTGAAATGTTGATTTCCATTTTTCACAGATCAGTTTATTTTATCTGTATTAAGTAAATTGACTAATGATTACTGTACATAACGAACAAAAGGTTAAAAAACCATTACGGTTTTCATAAACAAAGAAGATTTTATGCAAACGACAAATGTAGCTCCACCAAATTCAATAGCTATTTTAAAAATTATTAGTACCACAATAAAACATAATTAGTGGAACTTTTGCTAGGCAGCTGAATATAATTAAAACTTTTATAAAATTATCTAACCAATTCTACGTTAAAATGTGGCTGATATTCGTTTCCTTTCAAACTTAAAATAATAATATTAATTAAAATAATAATAATAATTTAATTCAATATGATGGGTCAAAAAGAATGTTTGTGTAGTCACACTGTCCATGTAGTCTATATTTGTAAGGTCCTGGGATATCCTGAATTCAAAGGCTAAATTAAAACAACACACAAAAAATCTAGCACAAAACCCACCTTGATCCGTAAATATCGAGAGTACATAAGACGATGTCATTTTTGTGGGATAAGAATAGCGAAAAGGATCTGCACTTTTCCTTTGTGCATTTTGCGCAACAATTTTGTGTTGCGAATCGCACCACAAAATGAGAGCGACCTGACCTAACCTCAGGTAGAGCAGGGACGAGGACAAGGACAAGGAAGAAGGCAGACTTCTGGTCACACAGCTGTCAGTTGCTTGTCTTCTGGCTCTGGCTCCCGGTGCCAGTGATAAACATCTGCAGCGCGGCAAATCATATTAATATGTATGTATGTACATAGGTCTCTATTTAGCAGTACTCACATACATTCAAATATGTATATATATTTCTTACCCAAGAAAGCGTTCAATGAAATCAGATGCTGCAAAAAGTGAATCTACCGACTCCTTTGACTTGGTGGCCAGGCTGTTGACTTGGCCCACAAATTGGGGGATTGTCTATCCCTTTATTGTGGCTAAATGACGTCAATACAGTCAGGTTGAGGGGGCGTTAACTTCAAACCAAAATCTAAAACTTTTTGACTTGGCTTAGTTGCCGCTTTTGTTGCATAAAAAGCCACAGAAAGTTCCAATCCTTTTTTGCAGGAACCGTAATTATGAGTTATATTTAAATCTCTCAAAATAAAGTTAACTTTTAAAAGAAATAAATTTTTTGCTTTGGATGGGTCCCCTGGGTTTCTTTCAGGAATTGTAACTATTAAAATTTTTTATTATTAAAAAATAAAACGAAAAGTCTTGTTTTTTTCGATCTAAATAAAAAAATTATAAAACAATAATTAAATTTTGCGTCACTCCGACTCGCCTTCGCTGTGTCTTTGTATATACATATGCATATGTATGTATATGCCACTTTTGGAAATACACCTTCCGGCTCAAAAGATATTTATGTACATTACATTTTTATTTTTTATAATATAAATTAAAGTAAATTTAATTTTAAATTTTGATAATAAAAATTATATATTTATAATAAAAATTTATATATAAATTATTTTTATAATAAAAATTTATATAAAAGTCATTTTAATTTTTATAATAAAAATTACTAAAATAAAATAAATTTTTAAGATAAAAATTACTTAAATAATTTTTAATTTAAACTTTTAATATTAACATTGAAAAATAACTTTTTTTTTATTTTTTTAAAAATTAATTAAAAGTACAAGTTAACCCTTTTTTTCATAGCTCTTGTTTGCGATCTCTGGTTTCTTCTAAAGGGATTAGCAAAATTATTTGGGAAAAATGCCTACACTATAGGTACTACTTATGAATTAAAAGTGAGTTTTATTTTGAGCGAAAATAAAAATCATAAATAATGGCTGTGTTCACCAAAACTAATAAATCAGTAATCATGTACATATCACAAATCAGAAAATTTCTAATGAACACTTTGATGGAATTTTGAGGCAACAAGTTGTCATTTCTTTTTTTGTCTGTTTAATGTTTATTTAGAAAATTCAAAAATTCAAAATTTGGCGCAAAATGCTGAATGAAATGGGAATCAACACAGCAAAAGGCCCTATTTAATATAATAGTTGATATATTGCATTAATAAATAATTAAGTTAATATTGTATGCGCATTAAATATTTTATATGAGAAAGTTTAAGGCACTTTTCCTAACCATATTCCTTAAAAATAAGCAGATTTCAACGTCTTCATTTTTATAAGAAGACCTTATATGTCAATGATCAGTATTTGCGGTACTAACAACATATGTATAGTTATACCCTTTATATCCGAATTTCTATCGAAACTTTAAGTATAAATCAATGCAAAGATTTTAATTAGGTAGATAATGAATTTTCAGTTTATTGGTTTTATTGATGATGAAGAATCCTATTGACACTTTATGATAAAGGTGCGAATTTGCATAGGATTCAGTGTGACACTGAATCTGGAGGAGTCGTCCGAAGCCAAGGCGTGCAACGGGTCAAATGGCGAGGTGAAGTATTCCAGGGCCTTTGGCATTGAGCCATCGTGGTGGAACTTGAACCTCTTCATGTCACTGAGCGGCATGTTGCCATCCAATGTGGTCTCCCGAATCTCCCTGCCACCCAGCGTGTCGAAGATGTGGCGAATGTTGAAGCTGACGATGTGTCCCTCAGTTGCATCCATAAGGTTCTCGACGCGCAGCAACAGCTCGTTGCTGGAATAGGGCTCCAAGGTGAGCAGGTTGACCGACTGGGGGAAGTCGCTGAAATCGGGAATCCTTTGCGGCTTCACCGCGCTGGCGGTGTTCGAGCTGCTGAAGAACTTCCAGAAGGGCAAGTGAATCTCCTGTTGGGCCAAGCGTTCCCCAGAAGTGGACGAGTCCGCCACCGAGCTGAGGATCAGATAAACCTTGCCACGAGCGATCAGACCAGTTCCAAACTGTTGTTCGTTGAGGGCCTCGCCCACGCCAAAGGCATCGTCGTTGAGGAGGCGACGATGCAGCATGAGTTCCAGCTGACCATCAGCCAGGCTGGATCCGCCCTGGGCACGGTCGTTCAAGAGGGCCATTCGCCGTTGTCCTTGTCCGTCCTGCAGGGCGATGCGAGCAGTCACAGGATAATAGTTGCCACTCTCCTTCTCGGACATGTCTGGCTCAAAGTATTCCCGCTTATTTCGTTCCCGCCTGATCATCTCGCGACCATTTGAATCGGTGTAAAAGACACCATCCGAGGATATATCACTATCGAAGCGGGTCACAATCTCACGGCCAATATCGTCCTCAATGGGAATTGGACCAATTAACCATTCGAACTCCACCCGATTGACGCCCTCATAGATGCGAACAACTTGGGAGATCCATTCGTTGTAGTGCTGATGCACCTCCTTCACTTGGTCGCCCTCATAAACCGTGTAGGCGACATTATCCGCCAGGACACTGACGTCTCCGTCGGGCCGGAAAATATACGCGCCAGAGGAGCGTCTTTCGGATGCACCGTTGTCACCACGGGCTCCCTTGTATATGGCAAAGGTCTGCTCGATCTTTTCCGATACGCCGTTCATCTCCACCGTCTTCAGCCGTCCAGTTTTAGTCAGGAACACCAACTTGACGAGCTGCAATGGAATCAGGTGATGAGAGATTCACATTCATATCAATTCAATTCCTTACCGAGTTCTGGACCACGAATTCATCCGCACCTGCGTCGTCAACGGGACGAACCCTGGATAGTTGTCGCTTGATGGAGTGCACCCTCTCGAAGCGATTGAGAGTCGGCAGCTCCGCATCCTTCGGAGCGGGCAACACACGGATGTAGAAGTTGGCAATCTTGTCCACGGAAGCCTTGAAGACCAGCTCGTGCTGTGTGTTGTTCGGGCGGTGTTGGATGGACAGGACTTGCCATGGCGCTGGCACCACCTCCGAGGGTACTTCGTGACCCTTCTCATCCGTGACCAGATATTGCTCCTTCTTGACCGGCACGCGCACATACTGGGACGAGGGATGGGCCAGGGGATTGAACAAGGTGACGACCACATTGTTGGCAGTCTCCCGGGTGAAGGCGCAGACACTGATGTTCAGCTCCAGGCAGCTGTCGAACTCGCCGGTCGTCAGATTGGTCAGCACTCGCAGCGCATCCCGAGCGTTGTCCTGGGCGTCGACAATGGCATCGGTGAGGAGTCGATCATAGTCACGGGCAACTGCCTGCTTCTCGGTGCCCGTGATGGCATCGTGATGCTGCATGATGCCCATCACCTGACGCAGTGCATCCAAATCCTCGGTCTGTTTCTCGTTGGTCAGATGCGCAAACGCGCTCAATTGCTTGACGGTTTGAAGCAAGTGATTGCCATCCCGTTCGAACCGCTTCTGGGTGGGACGCGAGGTGAAGTAGCCCGTCCAGTAGGAGTGCGAGTCACTCGCGTATGGGAAGAAGTCCTGCGTCTTATTTGGCCAAGTCTGCATCATCTGATGCAGCTCGTACAGGTAGCACGAGGGCGTCGAGTAGAACACATTCACCTTGGATCCCTCCACTTGTCGCTCATTGACATATCTGAGAATAAGTAGGAAAGTCTTTTAAGAGAGTGATCGAGTGCGATATGCCCCTGTTCTCTTCTTTTGATTTTTCCGATTGCTATGAAGTTCTGCTTGTTACATACATTGGCACAATCTTAATATGGTACCTCAATCGAATTCCGAAACCTTTTTAAGGAATATTAAAAAAGAAGGAAAAAACCAAGAATCAAATTTAAGGAATCCAAAATTGGGTAGAAGAAATTAGGAATCATACAGGGCTGCCACAGGAATCGCATTCGCTTGAATTTGAAATAAATTTCATACAATTTTAAGTCAAATTCAAGCGAAAGCGGCACCTGTGATAAATTAGGAATTTAAACTAAGAAAAAAAAATTGGGTTTTCCTGTCATTGGAGATAGGCCCGAAAAAAACAATCAAAATATGACCGTCTTAAATCGCTACTCAATACATACGACCAACACAAAGATGGAAAAATTGTTGATTTTTCTTATAAGGTGGCGCACAATATAAACATGTCGATTTTAAATGGTTCGAATAAATATCACATGCGCTGGCAATCGAAGTCCTGATTATGAAATAAATGGCTCGACAAATGTTGTCTATTTGCTAATAAAAAGGAAAAGGCCGAAATCAAAAATGTTTTATTAAAAATCGGATGATTTCTGCTTTTTATAATTTTTGTTTTCCCAATTTTTGTTTTCCCAATTTTTGTTTTCCCAATTTTTGTTTTCCTAATTTTTGTTTTTCCAATTTTTGTCTTCCCAATTTTTGCTTTCCCAATTATTGTCTTCCCAATTTCGGATTCGTAATTTTGGATTCCAAATTATTCGATTCCTAATTTTGAATTCCTAATTTTGGATTCCTAATTTTTTTTCCGAATTTTCGTATTCTGAGTAATTCTTTTTGACATTACTAAATAGAACCCTTAATATACCCTCCAAAACAGGGTATAATTATCAATTGAACATCTATGTAAAGTAAATTGATTGAGGGAATTGCTTACTTGATCAGTTTGTCCATGTTCTTGAAATTGATTTCAGCATCCTCGTATTGGAAATCATCTCCCATGGGGACCATAATATGCGTAGCACGGAAGGACTTGGACATGGTCTTCACGTAGTTGATGAAGTCATCCACCCGGGTCTTGACATTGTTGTCGTAGCTCTTGCTGTCGATGATGGGCTCATCGCTGCAGAGGATGTCGAAGCAGAAGCCGGGAGGAGCCGAGTAGTGGCGGTAGAGGAGACCGGTGAAGAGGTCCGAGTCCCTCAAGGACTCACTCGATTGCCAAATCATCTCCATAGCCTCGTCATCGAGTCGTTTGCGCTTCTCCACATGGTCCATGCGGGCAAAGAATTCGCCGTTGTAGCCCATCTGGGCAAATATGGATGCCATTTCCCGAGAGTGGCCAAAGGGATCTATCTGCCAGCCAATACGGGGTCGGGCACAGGCGCCAAAAGTGTCGTTCAGGACTCTGTTAAGGAAACAAACGAGCAATCAAAAATTATCTATCTCTTAACCCAAATTGTCACTTACTTCAAGCCGAGGGAAAACTGATCGATGACGCTTTGATAGTGAACGGCGGCTTCATCGTTCATGCTCCAGGCACCTCCCGTGAACTCCAAGCGACCTTCGTTGACCAGTTTCTTGACCAGCCGCTGCACTTGCTCCGTTTGCTCCTGGTACCATTTGAAGAAGAACGCCGTCTCGACCTGAATGAATCGACGCTTCGAATCCTTCAGCAACTCCGCCACCACCGAGTCTAAAATGTACTGAACCCCGGCGTGTTGTATATTGTTTCTAGCTCCATAATAATACTGATCCACCGTCTTTAACCAGCCGACATCGTCATGGGAATGCGGCACCAAATGGACATTGATCATGTTTGCTTTTGTGTCTGGACATGACTGCAATAATTTCCAAGAGGACGCATAAGAAACCATTGGGAAAACTTAGTCCCCACAGTACCTACCTCGTATCCACACACTGCCTCTGATTGGTCTGTGCCCAGCAATAGCACAGCCAATAGAGGAAGTACACTCCAAAGAAACTGCATCGTTCCGTTTACCCGTATCCACAAATATTTTACTCAGAACTCAGATCCACTAGCGACTCTGAGACTCTGAATAACAACTGAAAACTAAGGCGAAATCAAACCACTTTTATATGCGCTCAGCCCCTCGATTAGACCCCACGATGAGCGCCTTTCAGCGATAACGAAAACACGTCCGGACTGCGGATTAGGCGCACACATACTGACACATAATTGAGAACATGCACACATACTTGTACTCACCATTACATATTTACTCACATACAAATTGAGCTCTTTAAGTTGATGATAAGCGCTCAACTAGCTTGGATACATTTAGCGCTCACTGTCAATTGGTAAAGTTCACGTTGTATGTATGTATACAGTATGATTTGAATACAGTTTGTAACAAGTAGCATTAATAGAATCCCTCTTAGACTTACTTTCTCTACATATTTGGATAAAGTCTAAGTTAACTGGCTAAAGACTATTTTGACGAAAATTGGTATGGGTATTTCTAGGATCGAGAACGCGACACTCGTACGGCTAAAAAAAATGGAAAAATGTACGTTTTCAAAAATGTTTTTTTCACGTGTTTAATGCATTTTATCAACACTATTTTTATTATAAAAGAAAAGCTTTGAGGACATGTCGTTTTCGAAATATTTATGTATAGAAAATAATGCATCGCGAACGCGACAAAAAATGGAAGTCATTTTAGAATTCATCTTGAAAAATGCGAAAGTCAGCGAAATGTGGCGAGTAATTTGGAAAAAAATACTGCTAAGCCAACATAAAATAATGTAGTTTTCCATTTATAGGAATTTTTTTTTGGATATATTACTATTATTTTATTTATTTTACAAGTTTTATTAGATATTCGTAGCGCGACAGGATTTCCACCTAGTTTGTGACAAGAATTCCATTTTTTCTCATAAAAAGATGGAAAAATAACTTGAAATTTAATAAATAATTCCAAGAATGTCGCTTACAAGTAGCATTCTTATTTACAGATAGGAGTAGATAAGTTTCGGTTTAACAAATACCAAAACAACCTCCATTCCGGGTAATGTTCATTGGGAGCCTCATGTTGATTTTATTTGCGTATTGCGATCATAATAAGCGTAATCTTAAGTGGCAATTATAATTATTGATATTTCATACACCAGAAGCACTTCAAAATTCAAAGTCATATTATTTGTAATCTTTGACTTATTGGTTTCACTTAAATGGATTTTAATTGATTATTGATTAATTTTCCTAATTGCTTTACTATTTTTATGAATTCGTACTAGGCTACTAAATTTATACATTAATCACGCTAGATAAGCTGTACACTTTCATTCTGGAATTGTTAAAAAATTTCCATATTAGACGGAATTTAGACTATATTCAAGATTGTACCAAAGTTTAGATTTCTCTTTCTACTATCAAAATTAAAAAAAAAAATGTAATTTACAAAATTTATAATAGATATTTTTTTTTGTTCTTATTTTAAGTTTTTATTTAAAAGTTACGCAGTAACACCTGTTTCTTAAATTTGTAAATATCGGAATTGATTTTATTTTTTTAGTCCGTAAACAATATTTTAAAATCGATTTTGTAATCTTTATTTAAAACGTATACATTTTAGTTTCCAAATACTGAGACGGGATTCCAATAAATAATAAATAAATAATAAGTTAAGATTGGTTGCAAATGGTAAAAGGGCACATGACGAGTATGATTAATGAATAGGACAGGTGGCAGCCATTTAAGACGTGTGTCCTTGACAGGATACGAGAAGAGACTTTCACTTAAAAGTTTCCGCACTTAATGTCGTGCTCGCAATGAAGATGACTTAAAAGTCTATCAAATAATTCCGAGACGTGTTTCACTTTCATCCCAGTCCAGACTTTGTCGTCAGTTTGCGTAATAATTCAGGCGACGAGCATTAAAGATTTATGCTCAATTAATCTGAGTAAGTGGAAAAAGTGGACAAATCGACGGAAGGAATTGCCCTCTGGCACAATGCACTTTTCAAAGACCGCCGTAGACAAAGGATGCATTTGCAAAAATATTAAAAATTAAATAAATTAATAAATCTAATGAAATTTATAAAATAAACGAGTATATCGAAAAAAATGTAATAAAAACAGTTTGCAATCATTAACAGTCGTTGACTTTGTTTTGGAAAATCACACTTCAATCCCACTATACTTCGACATTCTGTAACATTCTGTGCATTTGTGTTCCCTGTTACCCACTTGCCAAGGAAGGGCATTGAATTAAAAGGAAGCAGTCTGATCAGATGGCTTCAGCAGTGCTTTTGCACTCGAACATACCCTAGGTTTTAAAAGGGACATAGTTACTTCAAAACAATAAGGCACATATATAGAGGGGAATTGCTTAATCGCTTCTTGACAGAGATTATCAGCAATCGGAATGTTGAATGTGTTGGTAATATTATGGGTCTATGAGGAGTTAGTAATAAAACAATGGCTTTATCTTGAGGTTAACAGAATTATAATCGAACTCAATAGGGGGCACAGTATAAATGCATAATTTTATATATGTACACTTTGTTTACTTTAACAGCTTATGTAGGTCAAGTCATCATAGTAAAAACTTATATATTTGGAAAGGTCATTTAAATTCCGTTTGAATGATGCAAAAATTTCCTTAACTCATTGAGTACCCATTAAAAAATTTGAATTTTTATAAACGTCTACTTTTTTCAACAAAATATTTTGATGCAAACAAATTCTTGAAACAATTCTAACTCTAACAATTCAAAAATATTTTTGATAGTATTTTTTATAATATTTTAAAAATCCTAAAAATGACTATTTTACCCCTTTTTCCTAGTTTTCACACAAAAAGCAATTTTCAAAAAACTATAAAAAATACTTGCAAAAATATTTTTTAAAATTTTTATGAATTTTTATAAATTATATGGTTAAGGAGTAATCATCGTTTCATAAACTTATTTTTATTTTTAATTTGAAGATTGATATTTACATATCCGATAAACAAAAACCAAAACAAAACCCGAAATAAGAGCAAAAACGGAGCCGTAGCTGAAACCGATATTCGTTTTGTTTAAATTCCAAATAAATAGTAATAGTTCGGGCTCAAGGGGAAGAAAAAGCCAAGCCTGGTATACTCCAACAGTTAATTATTTAAGGGGTATAAAGTAAGAAAAACAGTGAAAAGGATGCAGTTTAATTGGATTTCTTCTAAGCTGGTGGAATCGAGGATGAGGAATCACGGAAAATGCGCTTGGCACATAAAAAAGTATTTAGTCTTCAGTGCAACCAGCGAAGAAGCCACTTGAAAACGCGACAAAAATGTGTCCTTTTTAACATCTTTGTCGGCAAAGATGCGCCTGAAGCGCAATTCCTTTTGATTCGGGATTCTGTAAAACTGCCACTTGCCACTTTCAACTGCTCTGACTTCAACCTCTATATTAAGACTCAAAGAAAATTCTTGTGGTTTCATAAACTTAAGAGAAGTGCCTTAAAAAATGAAATGTGTGTAATTTAACTTGTAAAAAACGAATTAAAATACTTACTGGTAAGATACTAACAAAATTAAATTGGCAATTTAGTTCGATTTCGTATTTCCTGTTCTTATCGAATTAACAGTAAATCAAAATTTAGTGCCAAATGCAGAAAAGTAAAAATGAGAGAATTGAGGAAAAAAGTTAAAAATTGAAATATGCAACTTTCCGACTTTCAGAAAGGATGAAATTGTTATGAGTGGATTCCTTGAATAGGTCTGCGGCTTGCCATGCAAATAATAATAACGGCCGAATGGCCGAAAAAAAAGGCGATTCAAACAAAAGTTATTCAGCATTTTGTCCCTTTTTTAGGGTTGCCACTTGAAAATGTCGTCCCAGTTGCAAACTGTTTAACTGTTGATAATTTGTACAAAGTTTCAGCTGCCGTTGGGTTTCTCTCAATGTTTTCCTGTATCGCTGCGGTCGAAATGAGGGTTGGGGGAGGTAGGCAGGTTGGCCACTTTTCAGTTCTCAAGTTTTCGCATTGTTGTTGAGCTGATTTTCGAAAGGCACTAAATGTTGATGGCCTTTTTATTGAGTCACCTGCAGCCGGCAGCGGGAGGGCAGCTCAGGTGTTTTTCTTTTTTCTGTTTTTATTTAAAGTGATTTGAGCTGTTCAGCGTCAGGGGCCAGCTCTGAGCGAATAAAGGACTTTTGACTAAGCTAAGCCTTTCAATTATAATCAAATTAAATTTCTTTTATTTAAGTAGTTATTCTTTAAGTTAAGTGTTTAGGTAAATAATTTATGTTCCTAAGCTAATTATTTATCTCTCAAATAATCAGTCAGTTGGATTATGAGACTAGGTCTGATAAATCCTTTGATTACTGTTCCATTTTCCTTCTTCCTATGCGATTTAAAATAACACTTAATCTGTTTACTATTGAGAGTTAAGTTTACAGCAATGTGGATGCCATTTATGTCGAGTAACAGCTTAAGAGAGCGACAGAGCGAGCTTTTCTATCGCCATTCCACTGTGTGTTAAGAGAGCGACGAAATGAAAAATGTTAAGCGCTTTTTCTTGCTTATTCTTCGTCTGCCGTTCATTCATAATACATCATAAACAATAGTCACAAGGAGCGCATCTACTGCCCGCTCTCGTTTTATGTTGTGTTCTCCCTCAAATTAATGGCATCATTTGCAAATCGTCACGCTTTGTTATCGGCAATGTCTAAAAGCGTCGACAGTGGAGCAACCCAAAATATTGACGCAGGGATTTGGTGAGGCTGGAATTTGAATAGCGCGGGATGATTTCAAATCTTTTGAGTAAATACTTGCCTGCAGGAGCAGGAGGGAAAAGCCTCCAGCAAACAAAGTCATTGGGAACAAGGTGTCAAGCGTTAGACAAATAAATTCTATTAGATGGTCGTTGACAATAATTCAAATCTGTTTTCCCAAGCTTTTCCATTCTAATCGAAAAAGTCCATAAATGCTTCGATTTTGATTAAGGATAATTGATTGTTTAACTTGATCAAATAGAATATAATTATTAAAATAAATATATATCACAGGTTTTAAAATAATGATATATAATTAACACACGCTTTTACGTTTCAACTTGAAAGTGTCAACAAAATAAATTTAAATATAATTACAGGCGATCTTTAAGGGTCATTGCGGCAAATAATGGAAATGCGGCGCGTCTTTTTAATGGGTTTGCCCAGAAACAGTGAAAGCTCGTTTGCCAAAATCTCATGTGTGAAGTTGTAGCGCGCCGTGTGGCTCATGATGTAAAGGGAGCGGCGTGGCAATAGCAGATCCGCATAGAAATTGTTTTCCAGCTTTGTCTCCGGCTGATGGCGATATGAGGCATCTTCTGCGTCCGCGTTCACTTTAGCTTCTTTACTGGCAGTATTTGTGCTGCCCTGTTGATACTTGTCGGCATCTGTGCGTACCAGGCGCATGACGCTATCGCTGAGCAAACTTATTCCTGAGATGGTATTTCCGCAGTACTGTGGATTGAATGAAAAATTATATATGTAAATATGTATGTACAGTGACTTAAAGCTTATTTTAACCAGCACAACAAGCAACTTTAATAAAAAGCCTCAAAACCAACTAACTAAAATGCAATCCTTATCAAAAGTATTTACAGAAAACTAAAGTTATATAAACTCATAATTTGAAAATATTGAAAATTACTTGAACATTTTTGAGTTTTTGTAAAAATCTACTTTTTAACTTTTATTCACGATTTTTTAAAAAAATGCTTTGATGCAAAAAGTTTCTCTAAGCAATTCTTATAGCGACTGCAGAAAAATATTTTCAAAAATCTCTTCGCTAGTATTTTTAATGATTTTTTGTATGGGATGATCTCAGAAAAATTTTGTATGAAAAGGAGGATAAAGTGGCTAAAATTGTATTTTTTTTTAGAATTTTCAAAAAATCTTAAAAAATATTAGCGCAGAGATTTTTGAAAATTTTTTGATGATGATTTAAAATAAAAAGGAAGGGTTAAAAAACGCTGTTGTTTCTTGAGATATCTCAAATATCTTCACAGATTTTTATCTTGATATGTGGACTTGATTGTCGGACTTACGCGGGTACTGTCCACATGTGGCTTGATGACGCCTTCGGCAGCCAGATCCAGAACGTGCACGTAGGGCATAATGGCGCCATCGAAGGCCACCTGACGCACACGCTCCAGCACATCTCGATTTGTGGGGTACCATTTCTTGCGCTCGGTCTCCCTGAATCCGTGAATGGCCTGCAAAAGTGGAATAGTTTGGATTGAGAAACCTACAACTAATTGTTGAGTATTTTGTACTCACATCATCCCAATGGTCAAACTCGTAGCGCAGTCGACTCATGTATGGCTCGACTTCCTCGTGCAGCTGCTTCTCCTCCGCCTCGCTAAGAAAGTCCGGAATAATACGCATGTGCTGCTCGAAGTCTCTTTGCTCCGCAGCTGGCCACTGACCGTGGAAACATGTCAAGTGGTTGTCGCTTTTCTTTGCTGCAACTAAAGGTAAATACGCATTTCAATGTCATAATGCTGCGACAAATCGTTCAACACATGAATACAGTCGTTACACTAACAATTTGACGAAATGAACACATCAAACTAAATACCTGCGCGATGGCAACGTCGCAGAATATGTCCAATTGCTGCACTTCTATTAAAAATAACCATTTTGCCTCAAACGAAATTACGAAAACAAATCAAGTTTCAGTAAACGGTAAACTGACGGGAGCGAACAGCTGATTCGGCTGTTTGATAACAGTAAACCCAGCCCCGTGCCATTGTGTTATCGAGCTATCGTAAAAATACTTCAAAACTCATTTATATTAATATCAAAAATACATAAGTTTTCTGATAGTATTGAACATGCATTTTGTTTTCATATAGCACATAATATACACATATATAGATATTGATTACATTCATTATACAATCTGGGACTGAAATTGCGGCATCAACTTGTTGGCAAAAGGCTTAAAATCAAAATTCAGTCCCAACAGTTTCCAAATAGCATAAAACTCAATCTATTTTATTGGATTACAATTTACGTATACGGATTTTACCTGTTAGTGATCTAATTATTAGTTCACAGTACAGTTAAAGCCTAAGTCAAGTATCATCGGGTAGATCTACAATATGTTATCTAACAGCTACTTTAGAAAAGTTAATAACTAACTAATTATCATGCTACACTACATAAGTTTGAGTAACCTATTTCTTTAGAGGCTTTGGCTTTCGCTTATGACTGAGAGTTTGTGATAATTTTATGCTTTTGTGCTCCAAATGTGTGCAAAGGCCAATGGAGTGCAGAAACAATTCTTTTGAACACAGTGCTTTGGGTTCGTATTTTGCAGTTTGGTTTAAACGGGCGCGCTTCAAGGCTTCCTGCAAGTGGAGGCGACTTGCGTTTACCGCATCGTTCTTGCTGGCAGCCTCCGAGATTGGGATTGTTGCTTGTTTGGCAGCTGGTCGTGCAGGATTTACAAGAGGCTTTTTGTTTGGCGCCACAATCCTTGTTGGTTTCGCGCTTTCATCTTTGGCGTTCAACGAAAAAGTCCTTGTGTCATTGCTGGTGGTGAAGTACTTGCTCACCAACTGACTTTCGGTTGGCCGTTCTGCCACAAAATGTGGCCTGAATTGCAAATGGCTAGCACAGACATGGGGAACAATGGCTTTGCTAACCATTTCACTGATCAAGTTAGCGTTGGGCTGCAGCTGCTGCTCCGTGAATGGCAAACAGAATCGCTCAATGTCCTCCTCCAGACAGATCACCATATACTTGCACTCAGCATTGATCTCGTGCAGCACGTCTTCTATCTCCAGTTGATACTTCCTCTTGCCTTCCAAGTCCTAAAAGAATATTATTATAGAATATTACAGCTGCTTCATCACAATCAATGATTTCAACTTACGGCATATGGTTTCCTGTCAAAGAAGCGTGAGATTGTCTGAAATATTAGAATACATTTCCGCGCAAAGTTAGTAGATGAATACACTAATTGTAACAAATGAGACACACCTGATGAACACTAATATAGTTTTTCATAGCCCGTTGACAGTAGATGATATCTTCGATTAGCTTGGCTGGCATTTTATAGAACTGCTTCAAGTAATACTCGAAAAAACTGTGCGCACTCTGCATTGAATTGGCTTTACGCATTTTGATAAGAAACGCTGTGATGATTTCATGGCGCTCTTTTACGGAAAAATCATTAAAATTAATACACTCCATTTGACAAAAACAATTGTTATTGCGTCTTGGGTTTGTTTTGATGTTTTGATGCCGTTTTTGCCGCTTATTTTGTGCGAAGTAGAGTTGTATTTCGACACACAATGATCTAATTTTTATATCAAACCGTGTGGCAACCTTAGTACCCAGAAAACGTGTGGCAGCCTTGGCTCACAGAAAGGGTATAATATTCATTTTTAATTAATTCGCTTTTCAGCATTAGAATAATCTACTATAATTTATCTTATTTATTATACAAATGGTTTATTTAACTATATCTTTTTTATTTATTTAAATTGCTCGCAAGATCATTTTTAGCTCCTAACGATCAATCGATTGTGGCGGTCGATCGATAATCAGATGTGAATAAACTTTGGCCCATGAAGCAATAACTCACGGTCAACGCCCACTCACATTAGTGATGCAAATATGGTAACGGTGAAATGCGTCTGATGTGTATTATGTACATACATATGAACATACTTTGTAGATATGTACATATGTGCGTACTTGTATTGTTTACTCATGTGAATGGAAGAAATAATTGCTATTTAATTATGCACTAACTGATTGAACCAGCTGATTGTGCCCATTAAATGTCACAGAAAAGAAAATAATGCGTACGTACCATTAAGGCATTTGCTCAAATAATGTTTAAATGATTTAACTTCAGCGTTTATACTTTTTTACTTCCTTTTTTTCAATCAGCAGATTTTTAAGAGAAATTCAAAATTAACGTTTATAATAATTTGTATATTTTTCCCTTTTTGAATGCCGTGGGCGTAGTACACTTGGCGTTTGTTGTTGGGTATTTAGTTTGGGTCCCTTTACGCTTATCAACTATGCATTTTGTTTGCTTAATGCCTGCTTTGCGATATCCTTCGCAACTTAAAGGCTTTTCGGCGTTGGCATACACAGTGGAAAAGTTTTCCTTGGCGACCCAGCGACCGCAAAAGGGTCTGGTCTGGTCGGACTCCACTTCCTTCTTCTTCTGACCAGACGCGCAATAATCTTTGAGTGGCTTTGGCATCGCCACAGCAACAAAACTCTTTGCAAAACTTCAACCAGAACAGAAAACACCACAAAGAACAAGCTGAAATCTTACCTAAGCTCTATCGCCCAACTCAAAATGGCGAACAACAAACAAAGCAAACTTAAAGTGAAGACTCGGGATTTTCTTCATGGCCAGTGTCTTCTACTTATTATGGTCCTGTCATCAGTATTTTTTAAATTTAATTTTATATACATAAGTATTTTTAAACGTTTCAAAATATTTATTTATTGAAAATAGTCGTTCAACATACAATATTTAAACATTGAATTATAACAGATAATTTTAATTTTTGTTTGATAAAACATTTTTCTTTATGATATTAAGATAGACAGAATAATACGTAATATTAAATGCATTAATGTTGCTTTTTTTTTATATTTTTAAAGTGTTTTTGCTTTTTATTTAATTTTATTTTTAATACTTTAAATATATAAGATTGCTTATGATGATTATATTAAAGTAAAACGATGATTTTAATTTTTGTTTTGATAAAACATTTATTTTGCATAGGATAATAGAGCATATAACGAAATGTAAAGTATAATTAATGTTGTATTGTTTTTTGGAATACTGACTTGTTGAAATTATTCGTTTATTTTAAAAAGTATGTTTGAAATTTTTGTATTTGAATAAATTTCAAAGAACAAAATAAACAGAACCAATTAGTTGGATTAATTTGAAGAGTATTTGTGGCAACATGAGATACTCTTTAGTTTTTTCGTGTACCAACCAAAAAGGGTTCATAATTATTTATTACAAACAGAAAAGTGCAACTTTTCTTTGCTTTTCTTTCTCTTAAGTTTTATACTTGTTTTTCTTTCATTTTTTAGTATTCTTGTTTTTAGTTAGGCCATCGAAGGATGCAGCGCATTTTAAAGTTGGCTTCGACTTAACGGCTACTGACGGCGAAGGATTCGGCTCGGATCCGATGAGCTTATCTAGCTCCATTACCTCGGAAACCAAATAGTTCAGATCATCCGGTGGACAAGTGCCCGGACGTCTAGTGGAGCTGCTGTTGGACCTCACGAACCTGCTGCATATTATATATTTTTTTAAGTCAAAGTTCTTGCCATGTAGTTGGTACAACTTCAAGCTTTTCTTGAGCAAGGAGACACGCATCTCCCGATTAACGACGGTCTTTTGGAGCGCACGTAGGGCTATATAACAGCGACTATGCTCCAGATAATATCCATCTGATTGGCAGCTGCTGATGACTGCCATTACCACCTTTGGCAGAGGTTCGTCCAATGCTGATGCCAGCCTGGGCATATCCTCGTTGGCGAACACAGCTCCGGCCAAGGGAGTGAGCACAATCTGATTCCGCTCTATTAGATGCGGAACCATCTGGCAGTACTTGGCCACCGCCAATAGACTGGCCTGCTTGAAGGTTAGCTGAAGATACCCGTGTAGCAAAAAAGGCTGATACAGCGGCGGTGATTTGGTAACATACTGTGTTATGATCACCTCCGCGCCCAACTTGCCTTGTTTGCCTTGAGTATCCAGCTTGATTCTCCATGTTTTGTCGATTTGCTGGAACTTGGCCAGTTTCGCCTGTTTGCTGTACTCGAAAATCACCTGCTCGGCAAATCGGCGACTTACAGTTGCGCTTTTAAAATCCGGTTCAGCGGTAAAATCTGGACAGATTTCTATAAAAGTTTTTACTAACTTTTGAAATTCGAAAGTGCCCTCGGTCATTTTATGTGTTTTTCTGTTAATGATATAATGTATTTATGTTTCAAAATCATTAAAAAAGATACAATCTCTTCGCAGCTTTAGCAAATTAGCCGCTGAGTAAATAGTGTTTCTATCTCGTCATCTGCACATTGCTAAAAACTAATTTCCACCATCAGCACAATTCATATTACTATAATATATTTACATTCATATGCATACGATTTTGACAACCGCTTGAAATCGAAAAAATTGACCCACTCTAATGTACATATATGTATATAGGCGTTGTATTGAGGCTTATACTTTGTTGGACCTGACTCGCAAAATAGGAATTTAAATATTAAAGAAGGGTCTCTGTAGGTTCTAAGTAGACAGATTTAAAATCTTATAGAATGAAAATTGTAATGAATTTATCTGAAATAACACATTATCATTTACTGTCTTTGTATGTGTGTACTTCAGTTGGTAAACTTTCTAGATACTCGTAACTTTTGCGATAAACAATATAAAATGTCTCTATGTTATATTTAAATTGAACATTTTTAAATTTTGTTTGATTTGCGCAGCTCTTACATTATAAGTTGTGTCACTGGACGATATTTTGGTGTTTGCGCTTCGATTTTAGATCACGAACTGAAGTTCATTCTATTACACACAAGCATGAGAATTCAACTGATACTGGATATGTGAATACATATGCATATGAATATTTATATGTACATCTGTATGTACATATGTACATATATATATGACGTGCCTTTGATACTGAAAAAAAAACAGGGCTGGAGAGCTGAAACTTAAAGCAACAAGTAAGAACACTTTAACTGAGTGTGCTCGAGTTTAAATACCCTGCACCATGTGCAAGGTGCTGCTTCTTCTTGTTCCCCTGATCTTGCCCTAGGTAAAAGTTTCTAGAATGTGTATCTTTTGTGCAGTTTATAAGAACATAAAGTATCTTAGAAATTGAAATATAATTTGTAATTGTTCTTAGCAGTTATATAATTTTATAATGGAATATTTATGGGATAGTTTTCGGATATAAAAGTTTTCGCAAAAAAATAATATATAAAAATTAAAAAATATGGAAAAGTACTTCAAATTATAAAGATGACTGTAAATTATAAAGTGATAAGTATATATTGTAAAAACAACGCGAAATGACAAAGACTTTTTGTATACAACTTTTTGCTTGCTAGTTTAAAAAAATTAAAGTGATTGTATTTTTAAATTTCTAATGATTCAATTCATCATTATTCGATCTTAACATAAATTAGTATTACCTATATTTACTTTTCAAACATAACTATTAGTATGAAACTGTTTTATGTCCAGCATTTTAATAAAATACTGATTTATTGATGCTGCAAAAGAGATTTTCAAAACAATAACTGTTTTATTACATCCTCTTCTCTTTATATAAAAATTTTAAGTTAAATCATAAATTAGATATTGCTAGAAATCTAGAACACTTACCTATATAGTATTTAATCAACATTTATATAAGCATTCGTACAGGGTATACAACAAGGAAACAGTTTCTACTGCATTCTCTCGTGCTCCGTGCTGCCTTTCGAGAGTTTATACTTAACGAGCTGAAACAGAAACAAACAGTCGAGTATTGAACGCCTGAAGTGAAAGATATAATTTGTTAAAATCGCGACAGTTGATTTTTATTAGGAGTACTTGTGTATGTATGTACATATGTGCACTCGAGTGGTTTGTTTACATTTGGACCAATTCTGATCTCGAATTTCATTGCGCAGCAGAATACTATAATGGCCAGTGGAGGGACACGACCACACAACGGCTTTGACTTCAAGCAACTGTGCGAAACATTCTGCAATATTTGTCCCGACTTTCGGGGCTCGCAGACTGAGAAGTCGCAGAGCTGGGACTTTGCCAACAAGGTGCTCTTTGACCTTGGCCCCAAGATGCACCAAATTAAACAGAGCGGAAGTGGACAGCTGTGGCGTTTAATCTTCAGCGGAGGCGACAGTGTTTTCATCTACTCCTACACCTTCAAGAGTCCGATCAATGTGAATCCACGCGTGCAGGATAGGAAGCTTTATCTGACACTCAAGCAAGCTGGTCTTTTAGCCGTCAATAAGCTATGCTCCGTGCTGCCAGACCTGCATAATCCTCGGGACAAGATACTACTGACGCCTCTGGCTCGTGCCGTGTTTGCGCCCCAGAACATTTCCAATATTGCGACGGCGCTGGCTGTTCGTCTTGGACGTGCGGTAAACAGTGGCGAGGTGGTCAAGGCGGTAATCAGCAGCTGCCAGGCGGATGGCTTCCACTTGCCACACAGCCAGTGCCACATCGCTCTGGTGGCCATTGAGGTGACGGTCACATCTCCCTCCCAGCGGGAGAAACTTCGCTCAAAGTCTCTGCGGCTCTATGCTAAGATGGGCAAGACCTTCGATGAGGCACAGTACAAGATCTACGCCCAGTATTCGAAGCTAGACAAAAGACCGCCCGATGTTGAAGCTGCCACAGCCTAGTACCTCCAATCCTGGTAATCCGAACCACAGCCCAGGCAAGAGTATTAGCACTGTTCTACGCAGCATCGCCCGAACTGTCGATGATCCCCTAAGCGGTGGGACACTCCGACATCGACTTCGTAGAGCCACCAGTTACCCAAAATGAAGTTTTGCCAACACCAGTTGTCATCCAAATCGAGGCCACTAATCTGGATCGCATCAAACTCGTGAACCTGTTGCCGAAGTGAGCCCAAGGTCTTCAAGTATCCAAAAATATGGAATAAAGTATATAATGATTATAACTAACTAGAGTTAATTATGATATAATATATTCTCAATCAAATATATTCCCATTAAACGTCTCAAACCTTTCGCCCATCATCAGTTTTCTTGGCTTTTCCCATCAAAAACAATGTATTCACAGTTTTTCCTCTGTTTAATGCGTAACATAAACAATTTTGCGCTTCGCTGAAATGTAGATGTAAAAACTTTTAAGTATGCTGCTGAAGATACTGTTACATTGTACTGACGGTTGCCACGTTACACTGAAAAAATTAACCGAGTGGATAGTATAATAAAATATAATTAAGAAAAAATAATTTTTTTTTTTGGTCTGTTTATTCTTTTAGGTTCCATTGATAAAATCGTCTAAAACTACAAGTTTTTGAACGGTCCCAAATATATGCAGTTAAATCTCAATTTGCTATGGCGTCGAAAGATTCACTTCTTTTTCCTGTGCGATGGTGTTATCTTAGCATAACTATAATCGGATGTGCCCTCCAGACTAGTCGAGGCAACAGAGCTAAATTTCTCCCGCTGCGAGCCAAGTAGTGAAATAACTCCATCGGCGATCTCGTCCAAAGTCACAGGCCGATTATATGAGAGCATTACGGCCGTTATAAAGGGCTGTAGAATAACATTGTAATTGGGCTCCATTGCGGTATCGGAGCTAGCACTTATATTTGAAATAATTTTAAAATACAATTTAGCATGGATTTCGTAAAATGTGTCTTATAGTTTTATATCCAAACATATTCTAACGTCATGTCTTTGACACCCGAATATAAGCTGAGTTGATTGTCGAAGCTCAGCTAGCTGAGTGTATAAACCGCATCACATCAGGCTATAACTCGATCCTAAGCACTCGCCGGGTTGGTTAAAATTTTCGTCACCTCCTCACGTTTCGTTGGGGGGGGGGGGCCAGTAAAAAATTCAATTTGAAAAAGTGTCAGTTGTCAGTTAGCGATATCCTCCTCACGCTGCACGCTTTCCATTGTCCTGTGTGCCTTTTGTTGTCATTGCTATTTTAGTTTTCCATTCTGTTGTGCATTTTTGGCAGTGCGATATATCAATACTCCAACTACGCATATATGACGGTCATTTCATATGCAAATTGTTCACATCTCAGAGCCTCAGAATAAGTACTGTGTCAATATTAAAAAGCCATCGACGCATATGCAAAGTTGACAAAGACACACGCCCGTTTCCTCAACTATTCAATTTAAAAATTAAAACGGGGCTTAGATAATTAGAGAATGAACAAAGTATAGTAAAGTATACAATGATATTGAAATCCATATAGCAAAATTAAGTATTGTTTCGGGAACCGGTTATAGGAACTCCTGAGTACAAGGATTTAGTTTAATACTATTTTTTTTTTTTTTTTTTCAATTTTTCTTTGGATTCTAAACACTTAAAATTGTTCATTAAAAAATTTCTCATCTATTAAAGAATCTAATTTAAGGTAATGATTCAATTAAATTGAACGATTGTAATTTTTTCTGGGTTTCAAAACCAAGCAATAGTTTAATTATATTAAATTTATTTTATTATATTATTATTATCAAATTCCAGAACCGAACCATTATTTTCAGAAATAAGTCCGACTTGGGACTTTAATACTAGATATTAGAAATTATATAGTGCTTATAATTGAGGGTTTAATGGACATATTGAACTAACTTTTTAAAACTATTTAGAGACTTATTTTGTCCCTACATTCATATCATTTTATTAAAAGCCCAAAAAACGTCGGACATTTAGCAGTTGCATAATTTGGATATACCCTGTTGTCGATATTGATGTACAGAGTATACAATAAGAGAACAAATGCTCGTGTGCTGAAATTCAATAACAAATTGCCATTTTCAAAGCTAGTACAGTTTATTTTGTTGACGTTTTAAATTTCAAGTTGGCCGTGTGTGTCGAATGTGTGTGTGTC
>JBAMBL010001990.1:0-24714 GCA_037043405.1 Drosophila subquinaria
CGTGTGTAATCAGATATCCAATGATCGATTTCGAGTGTTATCGATATCATTTTTTATTGAAATGCATGCATGCAAAAGAACCGTTGCAATATTTGTATGTATGTATGTGTGTGGGGGCGTTCGTGTTGAAAATTTCATTTGGATGTATTTTATAATTCGTTTAATTAAATATTAGAACAACTAGACATGCGTTTAATGGATGAGGTAAATAGTGCTATTTAATCAGCGATAATATTCAAATTGAAAGCAAAAAATACTTTATACTTGCAGGCCAAGTGCCATATTTGTAAGCGCATTTTTTGCTGCGCCAAATGCCGCCAAAAGCATCAGTTTGACACGCACGCCATTGCGGTTAAGCAAAAGCAAAGCAAAATGGATGGAGATGACATGGTTAAGGATGCTGTTGTGACGGAACCCACGACCATATATGTATTCTGTCCGATCTGTGAACAAAAGCCGCTGACACTGCGCGAGGAAATGTACGCTGAGCTTTTAGCGCACATTGAGAGCGTTCATTTGCCGCTGCGGTGTCGCAAATGCTTGCGGCAATACACGAAAATCGATGATTTGCTCGAGTTTAGCAAGTGCGTTGACTTGGGTCAGAACTGCAGCTCTGGCAGCCTGGAACAGAATCGCACCTGCGATACGGATGCCTCGAAGGTAACGGTGAAAAAGGCAACAGCGCCTGCCGCCAACACAATATCGACCCAAACGTCTCCCAGCATTGCCAAGGATCTGAACGAGACGCAGCATCAGCATTTACATCTCACACCAATATCGCTGTTCAATCTCCGTTGGAAGGCCAAAAGTCGTCTCACCCACGAGGAGTTCAGTGTATCATCGATACGCAATCTATCCTCGGATAGTGTTAATTTGTCTGACCAACAGCGTCGTAGCATTGGACAGTTGGCTGCACCGCCAGACACTGTGCACCAGCAGAGCATCATTGGCGCCAAAGTAATACGATCGACATCGACGCCATTGCAGGTTTGCAGCGTATTCGCCAAGCCAAAGGAGACGCTAACTTTCAATGCCACTGGCAGTGGTGGAGGCGGTAGTGGTCACATGTCCAGCATCCATCTCAGTGGCTATGAGAACACACCAGCTGCTATAACGGATAACAACAGTCTAGCCCAACAGCCGCAACAGCGACCATGGAAGGTTACCGGTCGTGGCAAGATGAGTGCTGTGACGCCGTTGCGCCAGGTCATGTCGAAGAGCATACAAAAGGCTTTTGTCGAGCATGGCGTGGGCATGCTGGCCACCCAACATGCTGGTCAACGACGCGTCCGTCTCGACTTGAGTGAGAATAATACGGCCGATCATGGATCGGCATTGGATCTACGCTTGTCCCCCGCCGTGCGACGCACACAAAGCGAGGCCAGTGTGGAGGAGCATCGTGAGATGGGCTCGACCAACACAGGGGCATACCAGATATTGCTTTCAGCTCAAAAGCTAACCACTGAATCGATAATCATAACACGCACCCAGCATGGCAGCCGGAGCAACTCCCTGCCCGTCTCCACAGCCAACGGCAGCACAACAAGCACACTTTACAATTCATGTGAGAGCGTTGAGATCATCACGTCATCTTCATCTACTGCCGAGCTGAGTGCCAACATACAGCAGGGCAATAGCAATTGCATTGCTCCAGTGGCGGGATCAGCTGGCGGAATGCCTCCAATAACGCCAATTACACGCATTCCAGGCGCCGTTATCAATAAGAAGCTCATTAAATTCGAGACACCGCTCAAGATTGAAGCGCCCACAGCACAAGTAGATGGCGATGAATCCGTACAGGAGGAGAAGGATGTTTTTTATACGCCTAATCCGAGCGGCAGTCCAATCACTGATCCCGTTGAAGCCACTATCAAAGAGCGTCGTAGATTACAGATTATACCACGCCAGCTGAACGGTGAATTCTCGCCGAATAAGGTACGACCGCCGGTACAACGTCCACAGGGACCACGTGCTCGTCCGCCGTTGCGTGCGTGCTCCAATCAAAAGGCCTTCAGTTGTGTGCAGGATGTTGAAAGCGACGAGGAGGTATTCCTGCCAAACAGCGCATCCACGCATAATGATAAGAAATGCACAACAGCCAGTTCTGTCTCGCAGTCGGAACCAGGACGACTCTGGTCAATAATGTCGTCTGTGATGCGATTGCCAGCGAGCCTAAGATCCGATCGCAGTGTGGACAAAGAGAACGCTAGCTCCACATCGGGCTCTTTAATTCGACGTTGCGCCTCCATTGCTGGTTCATTGGTGCGCACCATGAATGCTCATGATGATCCCGATATACAGAGCATGAAACGTAAACGAACTCACACGCTGGACAATCAGTATAGTGTTCACACCTCGCCAGCTGGCTCATCAAAGCGTCTACGCATTCAACCAAGAAAACCCATCGAACGCATGCGCAATAATTATTAAAATGTATTTTTCACCATGTTTTATGTATCGAATAAATCAATTATGTATTTTTAAACTTTAAAAAGCTGTTTAACTGCCACTTTTCTTGAGTTGAACTATCTGGCAGCACTGATTTGATTGCAATGATCACGGCTGCCACTTAAAAATCTGAGCCAAAAAAACAAACAAAAAATAAGCCAGGTCAAAGGTGGCTTGGCGTTTGTACGTGAGCGGTGAACCAGTGGACAATTGATGGACATCTGCAGCTCTTCCAGTTGAACAGGATGCCATGGCATGGACAGCTGATTGAGACAAAAACAAACAAAAAATTTAGCCAAGTTGACTTAAAAAGAGCCAAAAAAAATTTTTTCGGTTCATGTTTTTTTTGCATTTAATTAAAGCGTAGTACGCTCTAGCTGAAAACATTTTGGACGCTCGAAATGTTCGATGTTTTGAGGTCGGGCCTTACAGAATTCAGTGTGACAGCAAAATACCAAAAATCACTAAAAAGTTGAGAGATTGTTGGTCCTTTGCTGCTGTGGTCACACTGTTGCGTCAGCTGTTCACAACAAACAAGTAAATACAATTTCAAATAATCAAAGTGACAAAATGGACCAAATGGACTGGATCAGTGAAGTAGCAGCGACCAATACCATAATTTTCGGATTAACGGCCTCTGCAATACTTTCCCATGCACTTTTGATAAAAGTCGCATCAAAATGCATTTTATCGGTTAAATACCATATGATTGGCCTCTCTCTCACCTCTTCAATTAGCCTTATTCGGTATTCATTTTCGAAGACATCAATTCGGCTCTTATTTTGCTGCTTATTTTTTCCCGCCATTGTTGTTCATATATTTCGACTAGTCAAAACAACGATTCAATCGATGTTTTGAAAGGTCAAAATAAAGCTGCCATCTGTGGACCAAACAGTGTTGTAAAACGCCAGAAAATATTCTGAGCTGCCCATATTTAGGTACAGCGTACATACGTTTAGAAATGGCCTTACAAAATAATTTCGAGCATGTTTGCAACCCTTTTTTTTATATGAATTTTTGGCCTTGCAAAAATATTTTCGGCTAGAGCGTACTATGCTTAAATAAAAAGTATTTCACATATTCATCTTAATCAAGTTATTATATTATTAAATAAAAATAAATATGTACTTCAACCTAAAACTATACAAACTAACTGATTCTGAACTGATGAAAAAAAGAGCTTAAAGCATAATATCCAGTAGTTGAAAATATTTTGGACGCTCAAAATGTTCGATGTTTTGATTTCGGACCTTACAGAATTCAGTGTGACAGCATAATACCAAAAATCATTAAAAAGTTGAGAGATTGTTGGTCTTATGCTG
The DNA here is from genome assembly GCA_037043405.1 of Drosophila subquinaria. Taxonomy (NCBI): domain Eukaryota; kingdom Metazoa; phylum Arthropoda; class Insecta; order Diptera; family Drosophilidae; genus Drosophila; species Drosophila subquinaria. The sequence goes on from JBAMBL010001990.1 coordinate 3,771, forward strand.
CTGTGGTCACACTGTTGCGTCAACTGTGCACATAAAATAAATAAAAAACAAAATAAATCAATTAAATTAAATTGAAAATAATTGAAGAATGAAAATGGACAATACGGTCATAAGACAATTGGTAGCAACTAATACCCCTAATTATGGGATTAATGACCACTTATATTGTACTAAAAGAGGTTAGATCCCACAGGATCGGTCTGTGTTGCACCTCTTCTATTAATTTAATTCGTTCTTCATTGTCAAAGAGCTCAATGCGGCTCTTATTTTGTTGCTTATTTGGCTCCATTGCTGCTCAAAATGATTTTGACTAGTCGAAACACTAAACCAGCGGTGGGCGCAAAATTTGACCTCGGGAGTTCTACAACAACAACCACAACAACAACTACAACAAAAACTACAACAACAACCCTTTTCGTTTCTACCTACTTTGCCTCGACTCGAGCTGCCTGTGTGCATTGTTGTTGCTAGCTTGCTCGCGAGCTGAGCGTGTCTAATTGCTTTTATGACGCCTCGACTCGAGCTGCCTGTGTGCGTTGTTGTTGCTAATGCCTCGACTCGAGCTGCCTGTGTGCATTGTTGTTGCTAGCTTGCTCGCGAGTTGAGCGTGTCTAATTGTTTTATGACGGGCTGCCTGTGTGCGACTTCACGGCTCCGAATAAGTATGAGAGTAGCTGCTTAACTCCCAGAGTACAGGCCTCCCACCCGCTGCACTAAACGAATCGATGTTTTGAAAGTTCAAAAAAAAAAAGCTGCCAGCTGTCATTAAAGAGTGTTGTAAAACACCCAAAAATTTTCTGAGCTGCCCAAATTTAGGTACTGGATACAAGGGTTTAGCGTAGTACGCTCTAGCTTAAAACATTTTGGACGCTCGAAATGTTCGATGTTTTGAGGTCGGGCCTTACAGAATTCAGTGTGACAGCATAATACCAAAAGTCACTAAAAAGTTGAGAGATTGTTGGTCCTTTGCTGCTGTGGTCACACTGTTGCGTCAGCTGTGCACAACAAACAAGTAAATACAATTTCAAATAATCAAAGTGACAAAATGGACCAAATGGACTTGATCAGTGAAGTAGCAGCGACCAATACCATAATTTTCGGATTAACGGCCTCTGCAATACTTTCCCATGCATTTTTGATAAAAGTCGCATCAAAATGCTTTTTATCAGTCAAATCCCATATTAATGGTCTCTCTCTCACCTCTTCAATTAACCTTATGCGTTCTTCATTTTCGAAGACATCAATTCGGCTCTTATTTTGCTGTTTATTTTTTCCCGCCATTGTTGTAAATAGATTTCGACTAGTCAAAACAACGATTCAATCGATGTTTTGAAAGGTCAAAACAAGGTGGATTTACTATTAAGGTGACGTTGTCCGATGCAAGGTGAATTTACTAAGTAGGTGACGTTGTCACCTCAAAATCATTGTAGCCTCACCACATCGGACAACGTCACCTTAATAGTAAATCCACCTTGGTCCGATGTGGTGAGGCTACAATCATTTTTTCACCTCTCTCTCTCCGCTCTCAGAGAGACAAGCGCTAGAAAAAGATGGCGAACGTTTTACGTTCTGCACTCTTCGTTTGTTATTGTTTTAGCGGACAGAAAAGGAAATGTTTTCGCAAAATAATTAAAATGATTTAATTTAAAATTATTCATAATATTTTAATTCATAATTATTCTTTTCATTGTTTTCTGTCTACGAGTTTATTCGTAAAGAAGAAGACAATAAAAAAAACATGCGACACACAACCTCTTTCGACAACGTTTGCAGGCATACTGTCAAATGTTTGTACTCCCGAAAGAGAGCAGCTGTGGTGACAACGTCACCTACTTAGTAAATTATTCACCTTGGGTCAAAATATAGCTGCCATCTGTTAACCAAATAGTGTTGTAAAACGCCAGAAAATATTCTGAGCTGCCCATATTTAGGTACAGCGTACATACGTTTAGAAATGGCCTTACAAAATAATTTCGAGCATGTTTGCAACCCATTTTTTTATATGAAGTTTTGGCCTTGCAAAAATATTTTCGGCTAGAGCGTACTATGCTAAAACATCGAACATTTTGAGCTTCCAAAATATTTTCAGCTACTGGATATTATGCTTTAATTGAAAAATAGGTGCCATTGCGCCAGCAGGAAAAAAGCCAGTTTTGGCGCAAAAACGCCAATTGTGGCAGCCGTGGTAATGATATAATGTAATCGATTAATATCGACTGCTGAGCAATTCATGTGCTTCATTTGCGACGGTCACACTACAAAAGTACTCGTCGCTGGTAATTTCGTAGTGTGTGTGTGTTTTTCATCTTTTCATCGTTGTTTTTTTAATCAATCTGTCGCAAAAATTATCATAAATAATAAATAATCAACCAATAGACAAAGAATTGTGATGTCGTTATCAAGTCTTCTGCCCACGCCGACCAACGCGGTATGGGATCGCGAGGACGAGCGTCGGATGGCAGCCAGAGGTGCTCCGATGATTGGTGCATTGGTGTCCGCCAAAATCGCAGCGCCACCTTACGGACAGCGCAAGGACTGGATACCACGCACAGAAGCTGACTTTGGCGATGGTGGCGCCTTTCCCGAGATTCATGTTGCACAGTATCCGCTAGGTAAAAGTCGCTGGATAAAATGCAAGAAACAAAACGTTTATATTGATTTATTGCTGTTTTTTTTGTGCTTTGTTGTTTTTGTAAAGGTCTTGGGGCGCCTGCGAATATGGGCAAGAAGTCAGATGCACTGGCTGTGCGTCTGGACGACAAGGGCAAAGTCAAATATGATGCGATTGCGCGTCAGGGACACGGAAAAGACAAAATCGTATATTCCTCGATATCGCAGCTGTTGCCCGCCGAGGTTTTGGCCGAAGATGCGGATGAACTGCGCCGCCCGGATGAGGAAACGGTTGCCGAAACAACTGAGGAGACTCGCCTGGCACTTGAAAAGCTTACCAATCAAAAGATTACCTCAGCACTTCCAGTGCGCCATGCACAAAAAGCAGCGCCAGCCCAATACATTCGTTATACGCCATCGCAGCAGGGTGATGCTTTCAACTCGGGTGCCAAGCAGCGTGTCATTCGCATGGTGGAGGCACAGCTGGATCCTATGGAGCCGCCAAAGTTCCGCATCAACAAGAAGATACCACGTGGCCCGCCATCACCACCAGCGCCTGTGCTGCACTCGCCCTCACGCAAGGTGACAGTGAAGGAACAGAAAGAATGGAAGATTCCGCCCTGCATATCCAACTGGAAGAACGCCAAAGGTTTGATTCATACCATCGATTGCGATTTGAATGAGTTGATTGTTGTAAATTGTTTTCCTTTTCAGGTTACACCATACCACTCGATAAGCGCCTGGCTGCCGATGGACGCGGTCTGCAGCAAGTCCACATCAACGAGAAGTTTGCCAAGATGGCCGAGGCACTGTACATAGCCGATCGGAAGGCTCGCGAAGCCGTTGAAGCGCGGGCGCAGCTGGAGAAGAAGCTGGCACAGAAGGAGAAGGAAAAGAAGGAGGATATGCTGCGCATGATGGCACAGCGAGCTCGTGAGGAGCGCGCGGGCTTACGCAATCCAGATACAGATGTGCCCAGCAGCTCTGGCGGTGTCGATGCCCGGGAGCGCAATGATCTCCGTGCGGAGCGTCAACGGGAACGACAACGCGATCGAAATTTACTGCGAGCAGCGCCAGAGAAACGCACCAAATTGCAGCGTGAACGGGAGCGTGATATATCCGAACAGATTGCATTGGGATTGCCAGCCAAAAGCGTTGGCACTGGCGAAACCTTGTTCGACCAGCGACTGTTCAACACCACCAAGGGAATGGACTCCGGCTATGGTGATGATGAGGCCTACAATGTGTATGATAAGCCCTGGCGTGATTCCAATACGTTGGGAGCACACATCTATAGGCCCAGCAAACAGGCGGATAGTGACAATTATGGTGGTGATTTGGATACCATTGTCAATACGAAACGCTTTGTGCCCGACAAGCAATTCTCGGGTGCCGGATCCAGAGAGACAGCTGCAGCTCAACGCAGCGGGCCCGTTGAATTCGAGAAGGAAGAGGATCCCTTCGGTCTAGACAAGTTCTTGAATATGGCCAAGAAGGCGCCCAAGCGTGCCGACGAAAAGAATGAACGCGGCAGCCACTCGGAGCGGAAGCGTAGTCGACGGGACTAGACCGGACCTGTCAGTCTTGAAGGAGCTACTCCCATTTTATAACATCCCCAACTTTTGACAAATACAAACATACATACATATATATTAAATGATATTACACATGTGTGTGTGTGTGTGTGTTTATTTAGTTCAGAGCTGTGCAGCAGTTTTAGCTATTAGGTATATTTAGGAAATTTGTAAACGAAAAAGCTGTAAAATTGGAAGGAAAGCTGTTAGCTAGAAATCTGGCCATTTTAAATAATGAATTGATTACTTTTTGTCGTATAACTTTAATATGCTTACAAAATAAATATATTCTTCGCCAAAAATATTTCCTAGGCAAGAAAATATGATATAAGAAACGTATTAGAATAATTAATTGCAGATCAGATAATAAAATTTAAAGGAAATTTAGATTAATAGTGCCACTGAAAAAGCAAAATTGTATTGAATTTGAAAAATATTAAAAAAAAAACTGTGACAAAAAATGAGGCGGAAATTATGAGCTTAATTTACGAAATTAGAATTTTAATTTTCGAAGCTTAATATAAAAATATCTGTTTTAATAGGTATTTTAATATTTTTTTTACTAGTTATTTCTAGATATTTTTTTGAAATATTTATATTGAAATAGCTATTTAAAACCTAGAGACCCAGTTCTAGTATCCGACCCAAGCTTGCAACTCTTGATCGTTGTTTTCGTAAATCAGGAGTTTCAGCTTTCTTGTTTTGATTATATTACTGAATATTATTCAACACGTAGTTTAAAGCAGAATATTTGTATTGTTCAGTTCTGACATGAGTTTCGTTAATTGAAAATGGCACTAATTTAAATTAGTTCTTGGCGCATTCTGATTTCTTCAAGTGGCAACCTAGTCACGTAATCGTTAAAGTATACAATCGATAGAACGATAAGCGTTCTTGGCGATACATCGATATTCGGCATGACATTCAGTTGACATTTCGGTGTATAATTTTAGCATTTCTAACGATTTTATTCTTAATTTTTGCAATTCAACGATCGATAAGTATCTGAAATAAATCCACTGCGTTCGCGTCCAGTGGCCAAAGATACATTTGCACTGATAATGCGACAGGTTGACAGCCTTGATAGCGATTCCAGCAGCTTTTAAGTTGAGCCAGCTGCTGCTGTGTGCTGTGCGGGCGGGTTTGTGGGTCGCAAGTCGCGGGGGAGGAGGGCCCTGAGACATTGACAACAATTACATAGTGGGCTTGGTAACATCACACATCACACGCCGCATCCACGACAACAAACGCTCGCTGAAATAATTATGTAAGTGTTTGTTTGTGTTTTTAAAATGCACAATAAATAAATTAATGAACTATTTGCATGTGGAACAGAACGTGAAGCATACAGAATTTGGAATGCGATCGCGCAGCAATTCAGGCGTTCGCCTGGACTACTATCAGCGGATTGTGCATCGCTTGATATTGGCACATCAGGAGCCAGTGACCGGCCTGTTTCCCGCCTCGAATATTAACTCGCATGCCTGGATACGCGACAATGTCTATTGCATTCTGGCTGTGTGGGGCCTGTCCATGGCCTATAAGAAGATTGCCGATCAGGATGAGGATCGCGCCAAGTGTTATGAGCTGGAGCAGAGCTGTGTTAAGCTAATGCGCGGCCTACTCATGGCCATGATGAATCAAAAGGATAAGGTTGAAAAATTCAAAATGACCCAAAGCCCTTACGATTCACTCCATGCCAAGTATTCGAGCAAGAACGGTTTGCCCGTTGTGGGTGACAACGAATGGGGCCATCTGCAAATCGATGCTGTTTCCCTATACCTCCTCATCCTGGCACAAATGACCGCCTCCGGTCTGCAGATTGTATTTTCTTTGGACGAGGTATCGTTCATACAAAATTTGGTATTCTACATTGAATCCGCATACTCGATTCCCGATTATGGCATCTGGGAGCGTGGCGATAAGACCAACCATGGTGAGACCATTCAATTTTGTGGACTGTAGCTAAATTTAACCTTATTAATGTACGTTTCTAGGTGAACCCGAGCTGAATGCCAGCTCAATTGGCATGGCCAAGGCCGCGCTTGAGGCCATGAATGAGCTGGATTTGTTTGGGGCTCGTGGCGGACCCGCCAGTGTCATTCATGTGCTGGCCGATGAGGCGCACAAATGCCAAGCTGTGCTGCAGTCGATGCTGCCACGCGAGTCCAACAGCAAGGAGCTGGACTCGGGTCTGCTGTGCGTGATTGGATTCCCGGCATTTGCCGTTGATGATGCACAGCTCATACTTAATACAAAAGATGCAATATTGTCACGTCTACAGGGCAAATATGGCTGCAAACGTTTCCTCCGCGATGGCTATCGTACACCCAAAGAGGATCCATCGCGACTTTATTACGAACGTTGGGAGCTGCGAATGTTTGAGAATATTGAGTGCGAGTGGCCGCTCTTCTTTTGCTATCTGATATTGTTCCATGCATTTCAAAATGATAAACGCTCGGTGCAGGAGTATGCCGATAAGCTGGAGAAGATCATGGTACGCTCCGAAGATGGCACTCTGCTAATACCCGAAAGCTATGCCGTGCCCCAGGATTTAGTTGGTGCCGAATATCAAAAGCCTGGCTCACAAGTGCGCGAAGTTGTCGGTCGCTGTCCGTTTCTATGGGGTCAATCGCTTTTCATTTTGGGCCGTCTGCTGCAGGAGGTGGCTATACCCTTGCACATACCATTAATATTCATGTACAATTCATTACAATTCAACTAATGCAGGGATTTTTGGCTGTGGGCGAACTGGATCCATTGAATCGGCGCCTGGGCGCGCAAAAAAAACCCGATGTTGTCGTCCAGGTGGTCATCATAGCCGAGGACACTGAGATCCGCGACAAGCTGGCCGAACATGATCTGCATGTGCAAACCATTGCTGAGGTCGCACCCATTGAGGTGCAACCGGCCCGTGTGCTCAGCCATTTGTACACGTATCTGGGACGCAATCGCAAGCTGGGACTCAGTGGACGCAAATCTCGGGACGTTGGCATACTTAGCACCAGCAAATTGTATTCTCTAAAAGATCGCATTTTTGCTTTTACCCCGCAGGTAAATTGCACGGATCTAAACAAAACCGAATCCTTCCCTTCCCGCACTTGCTCTCTGTCTCTTTCTCTCTCTTTCCTCTATATATATTTATATTTCTATCTCTGTCATTTTGATTATTTTTTTGCAATTGATACTACGTTTTCTTTTTTATCTTTTTTTTTTGTATAATCTATTATTTATTGATGATTATTATTGTTGTACAATGCATCAGTTTGTCGACTTATCGCGCTTCTATATCGCCTCCGATAACGAACTTATGATTGACATCCTTAAAGGCGAGATCAATTTTCTCAAGTCCGCTTGGGATCTGCTGGGGCGTCCATTAGTGACGCTGGTCCTGAAGCGCATCCATTTAGGTCGGTCCACCTTGCTTAAAGTCACTCAATATTTATATACTTATTTCAGTTTTATATTTATGTATATTATTTATATACAAAACTCGTACATACACATGTTTATTAATTCAATTAATTTAATTCTTGTATTGTTAATATTTTTTGCTATATGTGTGTATGGTATTATTGTATTGTTTTTTTTTCTTCTTTTTTTTTTAATTTGCAAGGGTTGCGTTTATCTTTATTCTTATACCTTAAGTTACACACACAAACACACACACACACACACGCACACACTGATTAGTGTTTAGTTGAGTTGATTATCCATTGTATTTAGTTGATTTCTTAGTTAGTTATTTGGTTGTGAACACACACAGACACACACACATACATACCTACAAGCATATTATTTATTTGAAGACATCTGCATTTAGCTGCTTAGTTTAGTTACATTTCCCCTTCATCACGCGCTATACACTCTTCCGCTTCCCCATTCCCTACCTCCACACACACACACATTATTTTACTGTGGAGCTTTATACAGTGACTCACAGCTTATTTCGTGCGGAGGTACCGCTCAGTTAAAAAATCATAACCTAAGCTATGAAAGTTAAAAAAGAAATTTAAATGCAGTCTTTATATATTTTTTTAGACATTCCACAATTTATTTTATTTCTGTAAATATTCTTTAAAACTTAAGTCAACTTAAATCTTTGCCTCTTTCATTTCAAGCACTTGGAGAAATTTAAAGATCCAACTTTTATTTCAATCCATTTTCTTCGTTTATCCTTTTTGGACACATGATAAGCTAATTTTATTTTATGTTTAATCGGTTAGTTTAGTTTTGTAGTGATTTTCATAAATAGATCGTCATTCAACGATAATACGGCGGAAATTGGTCGATATGAATTTGAAATATGTGGAATATTGTCTAAAAAGTTCAATTAAACCAGCGGTGGGCAAGCAGTGGCTCCGGGAGCAGCGACTGCTCCCAAATATTTTTCTGCCTATTCGACGCCATGAAGTCGCACAAAAGACTCGCTGTTTCGTGCCCGATATCTGAATTTGGGAGCACTATATAAACGTCTGCAACAACAATCCTATTAGAGTCTACCTAAGTTGGGAGCAGCCTGCTGCTCCCGGAGCCACTGCGTGCCTCTGAGGCTTCGTGTTTTTATCTATTATACAATTTTACTGTAGTGTAAGCTTCACAGGTTTATCTACTTAATGCTATCCTTGCCTTGCACTATCTATCCAACCTTCACCTCTTCCCGTCCACCGTAAAAACATTGGCCATAACGAAAAGAAAAAAAAAATTCTCTGTTCTCTTTTTGTATAATTCAACAACAACAACAACGACAACCAATGAACTATGAACCAAAAACCAACAAAAATAACAAATAATTAACACAAAAAAAAAAACAAACAAACAAACAGCATATCGATTATGAAGAATACTACACGACACGCGATCCCGATCTGCTCGCAAGCAATTTTACCACAAACTTAGCCTTCCTGACCAACAATTGGCGTCACATGTTGGGCAGGCCGACAATCACATTAATGGCAACGCATTATATGCTAGGTAACTACATATGTACCCACTACATCCAACAGCCAATAATAGCAAAAAGCTAAATTTAAATACCAAATACCAACAAAAAAAAATTAAAAACCCAATCGTTATATATCACAAATACAACAACAATACGATACACATACACACGACATGTGATTTGATATGCTGATTATGATTATGATGATTATACTATGTAAATATGTCTGAATGTATGTTTGTATGTGTTGATCTTTTAAGTGCTTCTGCTTCTTCCTTTACGTAACTGCAATTTACTCGTTTAATTAATAACATTCGATTTATGCTACGATGACACTTGCCCAAAGACTTTCTCATTATTTTTAGCAGATTTATTTGTAATGTTCTCATTTCATTTAATCAATATCAATTATTTCTTTGAAAGTTTTATGAAGCTTAAAAAAAAAGTTTTTGTGCATTCTAATGTGCTTGAAAGCTTTTCAAGCAGCTTTTGTGAGCTCTACTGTTTTTTTCATAGTTTTGAAAGTGAACGAAGTATAATTGTATATACGGTGGCGGCAGAATTAATAGGGACACTCTTTCTTTAACTATAACAGCTATTGTAAGTCAAGTCTTCAAATTTAAAAAATATATTTGGAAAGGTCGTTTAAATTCCGATTTATTGTTGCAAAAATTTCCTTAACCCATTAAGTACCCTTCGAAAATTTTGAATTTATGTAAGTCACTTTTCAAAACTTTTTTCCTCGATTTTTTACAAAAAATATTTAGATGCAAAAAAATTCTTGGAACAATTCTAAGAGTAACTGCAAAATTTTTTTTTCAAAAATATTTTTGCTCGTAGTTTTTATAATTTTTTGAAAATCCTAAAAATCCAATTTTCAAAAAATTATAAAAAATATAACCGAAAAGAATTTTGAAATTTTTATTTTGCAGGCACTCCTTAAATTGTTTGAAGAATGTTTTTGCATCCCAACATTTTTTTAAAAAAACCGAGGAAAAAAGTTTTGAAAGTTGACTTTATTTAAAATTCGAATATTTCAATGGGTACTTAATGGGTTAAGGAAAGTTATGCATCATTCAAACGGAATTTAGAAGACCTTTCCAAATATATTTTTTAATTTTGAAGACTTGACTTACAATAGCTGTTATAGTAAAAGAAAGAGTGTCCCTATTAATTCTGCCGCCACTGTACGTGTAAAATTTGAACTTTTAATCTTAAGAATTAATTTAAACGCTATGTCCATTCAACAAGTTTGAACAACTTAATCTTTAAGCCATTACTATAATATTTATTAGAGCAGGTCAACTCGAATAATCTGTCCGGATATTTGTCCGCAAACTTTGGCGATTAAAAGAAACTAATTACATAAATTTCATAATCATTTTTTTTTTAATTTTACTAATTATAAGTTTATTAAGGCTTGATTTTAAAACAGTTTACAAATAATAATCACATCCTTATCTTTAATTAGATGCTTAGAACAGATTCTTAAAAAAATATGATAATTTGTAGTCTATTAATAGAACAGTTATAGGGGTTAACTCGTGTGGCCGCCTTTATTTTTTTTACATATTTTTTTTGTAATTTTTTTTTTGAAGAGCGATTCAAACTTAGAACTTTGAATTTTTAACCATATATTTATGAACTATTGATGTACATTTAGAAAACTTTGAACACGTTAAAAGCTTTTCGTGATACAGCGCGGGTAAACAGTAAACCTAAAAAAAAATCAGATCAGTAATCAAAAAGTAAAAAGCTTTATAATCTATGTGGCTGTATCTACAAGATAGACTTATTTGCTTATTTGCAAATATTAAAAAATAAAAGATTTACGCGACTTTGAATTTTTTTTTTCTGAAAATACATTTTTTTTTTTACATTGCTTTGTTGCATAAAAAACAAAAACGACATGACCTATTTTAATTATCCTAGTCTATCTTGTAGCCCCACATGTGCTGAACATATCCTATAAATTTCAAGGCGATCGGTCAAGTCGTTTTTAAAATATTATTGCGACCAGTTGGAAAAAGAGAAAAACGCGCTTAAAAGTTAAAGTATTCTCGAATATGGAAAAATCCTTTGAACCATATATTCTACATGAGTTAGAGATGTGATTTATAAAAAATCATTTTCTTAAGATGTTTTTGAAACCATAACACGGGTGAACCCCCTTAACCCTCTAGTGCCCAGGCAAAAAAAGAAATTTGAGCATTCACTAATTTTCAGACATAGAAAATTCGTAGTAAATCTCATCGCAGAGCGGTAAAAGAAAAACTGGCTGATGAAATATTTAGTTATTCATAAAGTTTTGAAGCAATATACTTTTAATTATAAATTTAATATAATTATATTCATTTTTAAAGTTTTAACTAAGATATTTTTTTATCCCGTCTAGGGGCGGTCTTGGGCACTAGGGGGTTAAAGTTTGATTTTAAATTCAACCATGATCAACCATGTTGGTGATCGCTCTGTCGTCTGTGTATCAATCAATTAAAGTCACTAACTGCAACTCACGAGTAGAGTCCTAGTTACCGTTATAATCTTCCTCAATTGCACTCTGCTTAAGCTGCACTCCTTAAAAAAAAAAAGAACTCCAAGCAAACACACAAAATACTTAGAAATAGAAACAAACCCACAACTGGTGGCTGGACAAGTGATTAATTCTTGAGCGAATCCTTGCGTATGTCGGTTATTGTTGTAGTTTGTGATTAAACATTAGTTGTAAGTGGCGACAGCTAACCACATAGCATCATCCATCTGTCTAATCCATCCATGCACCACCGATCGATCCATAAAAACAATTAAAATTTAATCACAATTGGAATTGGCTAACATGTTTTGTTTTGCTGCTGCTGAATCCATCCAGACCAGGACAAGATACCGCTGGCCATGATTCAGACGATGCGGAAACTAAAGTCCGGCTACATAAATGGCACTCGGGTGATGCTGGGCAGTCTGAAGGACTTCCTCAACACGTCGGCCATAACGGACTTGAGCTTCTTGGGCAGCACCGAGGATGGATATCCGGATCGTTTGCATCCCGATGTGCAGACCTATTTGGATGAGCATCTGTTGCGCTCCTTCAGCAATCGCAGCACAATGAACCTTCGTGGCGGCCAACTGCGTCCTCGTCATCTCCGGCGACGCATGTCCTGCAAGGGAGCCATCAAAAAGACGCGCTCCATCAACGTCGACTGTAAGTAGATGTGAACTCTGAATACTTTTGAAATTTTTACAAAAACCAACAGAAAATTCAAGAATAAAACGTAGGCCAACACAAAATAAGAATGGAAAAATGGAAGCAGAATCCAGGAAAATTTAATTGGAAAAACATTCGGTGTACAAAGCTCAGAAATATATTAGCTTAGTAATATTACGGAGAGTTGCATAAATTTTACTCACTCCGGTTGAATTTTCTTTTCCAATAGTAATAGATGTAAATTTTTATGACAGTTTCTATATCGTTTTGATAATCTTTATTTTCCTAAGCTGAAGAAATATTTAATGAATAGAGAAGTTTTTACAATACCAACTTAATATGTAAGGATAAAATTAATAAGCATTATTTTAAATTTACATATTTTTTTAATGAACAATTTCCGATTTCCCAATTTTTTTCTCATTAAAATTGTTCTATTTTGTAAGACACATACCGGGGTGCCACAGAAATTGCTTTCGCTTGAATTTCACTTAAATTTGTATGAAATTTAAGTGAAAATTAAGCGAAAGCGATTTCTGTGGCACCCCGGATAGTTTTGAGAATTTTGTTTTCTAATTATTGAACTTTTGGTAGTTTTTCGTCAATATATTGTTTGGGAACCAGTGAATTACCAGCAATGTCTTAATTAGGGACTGCAAATAAGCGGGGGTGCCACAAAAATCGCTTTCGCTTGAATTTCACTTAAATTTCATACAAATTTTTAATTAAAAGTTGTGAAATAACACTTAAATCTGATTTTTTCAATAAAAATAAAAAATAAGAGTTATTTTTGATTTTTATTTTAAAATTTGCGAATAATTAAAATAAGTTCCGTAACTTTTATTTTAAAAATAAAAAAAAAACTTTTTAAATAAAAATAATTGTTATTTCGTAACTTTAAGATGTAAATTTGAAAATAATTGTTAATTTGCAATTTTGATTTTAAAACTTATAGCAGTTACGGTCCCTGGTCTTAATCTCTGTTCCTTCTCTTGTAGCCGACAATCTGGGCATGGAGGGTCCTTCGCCGCTGACCGAGCGACGCCTCTCGTCGGTTGTGCCACCGCCATGGCTGCAGGCGAGCAAGCAGGGACATGTGAGCGTGTTCGCCACCACGCCAGAGGAGGGACCCACCTCGCCGCCGCAGCTGGGCGGTGAGCTGGTGGCGCGCGAGAATATGTATCCCGTGGATCCGCTTCACAGCCGCTCGGCCATCGAGCGACGCAGCGAATTTGTGCGACAACAAGAGAGTTAGTCTCAGTTCACTTTTGATTGCGATCTCTTTTGCCGTATTGTTTGTAGTGGTTTCTTAATTTTGTTTCTTTTTTTTTTACTTTTCGGTTTCATTTTACGTTTGTCCTTTTGCGCTTTACACACTTCTACAACAACAACAACAACAACCATATCATCAAACATCAAACAACAACAATTAAAGTAACAGTGCCAAAAATTCTCATCCAACGCCATCGTGCGGACACAAACTTTGCGGACACAGAGGTGGAGGAGCTGATTGCCATGCTGCGCGAGACGGAGAATCTCGAGGAGCAGGGCGACATCCTACAGTATCTGGTGGACACACAAGGTCTGGACTTCAATACGGGTAAGTGTGATTCATTTATGAATTGATGCTTTAATCAGTTAAGCCAAAGTTAAAGTCGTTAAGCTATAGCCACATTTGCAAACGGTTAAAAACCGTTGCTATGCAGATGCTACACTAAACAACACACAACAAATACGCATACGCTACATACACACCAAAACACCACACAATATATGGATTAACTCAGTATATGGACGGTCTAGATATTTTAAGATTATTTTTTTGGTATTTGGCGCTCGGTTTCACAATGGTTTTCCAAATGCAATCGCAGCTCGAGCTTCTTGTGCAATCAATTATGGATCAAATTTAAAATTTTCTTTTTATTTAATTACAGTAGGCAACAAGCTTCACTTTTATTCTGGTTTTAATAATTACAATTATATAAATTCAGGAAGGAGAAAAATGTTACAATTTTAAGGTTCCGGTTTTCACTTTCGGCAAGATTTTGCCGAAATGTATTTCCCTCACTTTCGGCAAGATTTTACGGATTGAATTCACTTGACATTGAGCTAGTGTGTTTTAATTCGGAAGGGATTAATCGATGGATTTAGGTATAATGTTGCATCATCACAAAAATGAAAAAAAATGTATTTGATTTTTGAATAATTTTTTTATTCATAATACCTCAAAATCGATAAGACTCAAGCTAAAATGTTTTTCGGATTTGCTCGACCTGTATGTGAAAAAATAGTAAATATTCTGGTACATATTTTAAACAACAATTAAGGTGTTTATTAATATCAGAGTTGTGCCTATAAGCGTTACCATTACTATTTAATTAGCATTGAAAAAAGTAGTGCTAGTGAAATTTCATTTAACTAGCATTGAAAAAAGTAGTGCTAGTGAAAAATTTTAATTACTTTTCATTTTATATGCCAATTAAAATTTTTTAATTAGCATTGAGTAATTATAGGAAAAAAATATTTTAAATAAAATTAATAATTATTTTAATATAGTTTAATATGATATCGCATAAAACTATCGTATAAAACTATCGTATTAAACTATCGTATAAAACTATCGTATAAATATATCGGATATCGGAAAAACTAGTGGAAAAGCAATTTTTCACATTTTTCTACAATTTTTTTTCTTCAATTTTTCTAATTTTTTTCAATTATTCCAAAAAAAAAAATTTTTAATTTTATTTTAAATAATTGTTTCCTATAATTACTCAATGCTAATTAAAAAATTTTAATTGGCAGTGAAAATGAAAAGTAACTAAAATTTTTCACAAGCACTGAAATGCCAAATTCATTAAAAAGGTAGTTAATTAGGAACAACTCTGATAAATATTGCGTAAAATAAAAAATCCAAATTCTTGTTTTTTTTTAATGCAAGTTCGGACAAAACAGTTTGTAATTAAAAGCAGAAAAGAACAGGTTATTAACTGCAAACAAATATTTCTCAACACTGAAACAAACTCGCTCTTTTAAAATACAAAAGTTTTAGCGTAAGTAAATTTAACCTTTGAAAAATGTTTCTACTTATGATTAAATAAATATTTTATGAATAAATTACGCATTATAACAGGCGCAAATTTGACACAAAATTTAGATTCGCTCAGAACGTTTTTCAACACTTTTCTGCCGAAAAGTATACAGCACATTATAGAAAAGGAATTCGACAGGCAATTCAAGAAAAAATTTAGGGGAAATTCGGTCAAATCTTTCGGATTGAAATTCATAAAAAAAAAACAAGTGAAAACCGGAACAGGCCTGATTAACTTTTCCAGAATTGTTAAGTGGACTTAAGCCTTTTCAGAGGCTTTAGATTTTTTTTGTTTATAATGGTAATTTAAATTTCTAAACATTAATTTGCACATCTCTCGATGAGCTATGGCCAATCCCCAGATCCACTTGTGAAATCGACACCATAAGCTAAAATAAGAGTTCCCTTTGGGTCCATTCCCCCCGTATGTGCATTGGGCATTCGTCATAATCAACATTTAATTGTTTTGTAATTCGTTTTATTTGTAAACTTGCTTTGTGCTCTCGTTCTTGTCCAAATCCTTCATGTTCGTATCTGCAGCTGGCCTGGGCTTAAAGCATAAAACCGATGATAATGCGGCTGGTAAGTGTTATATCCGATTATAGATCCCTTGGCCTTCTGTATGTCTATTGAGCTACTTGTATTATTTTGTTGGTGTTGTACTTAAATACTACTTACCATCCATGATTGACATACATACATACATATGTAACTCCCGAATTCTTATCCCTATCCTATACATAGATTTTTGTGTATTTAATCCAACTTCAAACCTATTTCCCTTTTTCCCATTTTATATATCTCCTTTTGTTTTCTTTTTCTCTTTCACTTGTGACTTCCCGCATTCCCAATTCATGAGCATTCAACTCTTATAGTAGCTGATATACTGTTATATAAATTATCTTTAACTGTTATACGCACTATCTTTTGAACTCTGACATTTAAAAAATACATTTGGTTTATGCTTTAGCTGCTTTTTATTATAACCTTGCAGAGGGTATTACAATTTTGTTTAAAATTTTGTCATGATAAAAATAGACCTTATGTAGTTTATGTACAATAGTTGTATTTCAAGGCAATGAGCATGGTTGTCCGTCTGTTTCTATGAACAAGAATCACTATACAAGTCATAAAAATTTAAGCATAAACCCATTTTTTTTTTTTAAATATATCAACCAATCTCACAGTTTATCCTTATACAATTTAGCTTTAATCGAATCTCTTTATAATATAGAACAGCGGTGGGCACGCATGGGCTCCGGGAGCTAGCTGCTGCTCCCGAAATTAGATTTCGTGCCCATTTCGATATTATTTTTGGCAATCAATCGAGTTAATTAAATAGATTTTCGTGAAAGATCGACAGCTCACTGGTGTGTGTTCATCATGGTTCATAATTGATAATTTAATATTAAAGCTTGATATTTTAAAATTTGAGATTTCGAAAAAGTTGATGGATGGAGAAATTAACCCATTTTCGGCCGCGATGCAAAACTTATTGTGCCCTTCGTTAAAAACCTCCTTTTAAGGGTAATTGGGTCCTTCTGAAATCGAATATGAGGTCAAAAATTAAATTTAAATTCAAATTTTTTAGAATTAAAATTTTTTTTAATTAAATTTAAGTTCAATTTTTTGTTGAAAAAGTTGGGATGACTCTGGTCATCATTTTCTTAATTTTCAAATTTTCAATTTGGCATTGAATATTTCGGTTCACATATAGAAACTATTTGAAAATTATAAATTTTGAGGCAACAAATTCTTTGAACTTGAACGAAACCAAAAAAATTTGAATGCAGAATAGATGTAAAGAAAAAACTTTTTTGTTTCTGAAAACATCCCAACCAGTGTTACCATTTATGTATTTGGAATTGTCCTATTCAGTCTAAAGAAATTTGTAAATTATATACAGTAGCGGACAAAGAAAACCGGACACCATGAAAGTGCGATTTTTTGAGTTTTTTTAAATTGTTTATTTATTAGTTCATAGGAAAAACGTATGAGGCCTAGAAACCGTTTGAATGATACAAAACTTTCCTTAACCCATAAGGTACCCATTAAAAATTTCGAACTTTTGTTAAAGTCTACTTTTTAAACGTTTTTCCTCGGGCTCAAACAATGAATTTTTGAATGCAAAAAAACTTTTTAAACAATTCTAATAGCGACTGCAAAAAATTTCTCTTCGCTAGTATTTTTTAAAATTTTTTGAAAATTGCTAAAAAGCCACTTTTTGTATGAGAAGGAGGAAAAAGGGGTTAAAATAGTAATTTTTAGAATTTAAAAAAAATCATAGAAAATACAAGCGAAGAGATTTTTTTTGCAGTCACTACTAGAATTGCTTAAAGTGCTTTCAGACGAGGATTTTTTCACCGACACTTTTTCACCGACGGTGAATTAACCCATTTACACAATTCGCATCGGTGTTCATACCAAAATACCATCGGTTTTTGTTTTCAGGGTAGCTGGTCACACCCAACACACTTTTAGCTCGCGAACACTTTATTTTTTGCCGAAAAGCACAAAAAAATACCAAAAAAGTGCGATGTTAACGTATTGATGTTTCACCGACGCAAAAAACCGATGGAATAGAACGTGTTCTATTTCCATCGGTGAGCGTCGGTTTTTCACCGACACTTTAAAATTTTGTGTGTTTACACGACACCGACAGTTTTTTGACAAAAAGTGTCGGTGAAAAAATCCTCGTCTGAAAGCACTTTTAATGAATTTGGGAATATCAGTCGAAAATTGAATACAAAGCTCTGCAAGTGTATCAAAATCTTCGGCGTGCTGAAGCTTTGCTTTTTTTCTTGTTAATTTTCTAATCGCTTATTTTTCTTTTATATTTTATTTTCACACACACACGCACACAAATGTAACCACTGCATTTAATACGCTCCATCTGATCATGCCATTAACCTGACTTGAAATTTTTGAAACAATCTTCTGTCTTGCCAACAACCACAACCACAACCACAACTCACAACTGTCTCACTCAATGGTCCACAACAAACAAACAAACTCGCATCAATCCTTATTGCATAACGAATCCAACTAACCAACAAAATAATAACAATAACAATAACAAAAAATAAACCAAAACATAAAGAGCTCGATTTGGACGATGTGATGCTTGAATTGACAACTGCTGGTGGTGGTGGTGGTGGTGCTAGTGTTGCTGGTGGTGGTGATGGAGCCAATAAGTCGAGTGTGCCAGCAGTGATCATTGATGCAACTCCACCCACAGCGAGCAACGTCGTCAAGGATAAGGACAATGCCAATTTGGCCGCCATTGTCGCAGTTATTGCCAAGGCCAGTGGCAATGCCAATGCGAATGCCAACAATAATGCCGCCACCGCCGCTCTAGCTGCACCTGCCGCCAGTAACAACAACAGCTTAAATAACAACGATTCTTCTCAATCTGAAGGCATGCTGGAGGAGGGACGCGTCGTCACCGTTCGGGATCTGCTCAAGGGCCTCTACGAGAAGGCATGCCAGCAGAAGCTATGGGGATTGGTCCGTCACACGGCCGGCATGCTGGGCAAGCGTGTCGAGGACTTGGGCAAGGCAGTCACCGATCTGCTGGTGCGCCAGAAACAGGTCACCGTCGGCATGCCGCCCAACAATGAGCACACGATCACGGCACCGTTGCCCGAGGTCGAGCTGCGTCAGCTGATACACGATGTGAGTTTGATCTCTACACTGAAAACCACTTTCTAAAATCAAGAAAAGTCATCTTAAATATTTTGTTCTTGAAATAAGAATTTTTAATACCAAATTACTAAAGCTAAAAATAATAATAATAATAATATTAATCTTGAAAATCGTAAGTTCTTAGTATAAGAATAAAATTCTCAAATCTAAATATTTTGTTCTTAATATAAGACAATTTTAAGACCAAATTACTAAAACTAAGAATATTATTCTAAAAAATCTTAAGTTCTTAACAACAACACACTTTATGAGACTTAGAATTCACAACTGGTTCTGGCGTCTCAAAGATGACATTAGGCTTGGATTGCTGATCAAGTCAGCACAACGGTACTGATGATAGAGATGGGCATCTCTTGAAACAGCTGTATACCGAGTCATGCTCCTTGCGTTCTGCAAATGTTTTGTATGTTGTTGTTTGTTGTTTAGTGTCATATCGACATTACTAGACCTCAAATTAACTAAAACTTACTTCATTCTTCTTAAAATGTTAAGAAGCTTAGTCTTTATTTGACATATTTTGTCTTGAGTAATCAAAACTTTTTGGTCTATAAATAAAAACATATAATCTTAAAAAAATAATAAGTTTTATTCTTATACTAAGATTTGTGGTCTTGAAAATATATAAGAATTTATTATCTTAAAAATAAGAACTTGGTCTTAATTGAAATGTTCTTAGAATCAAGATGTGTTTTCTTACTTCATGTTCTCGACGCATTTTTTACACCAAAGTTCTTAGTTCTGGGACCAAAATCTTGATTTTAGATCCTTTTTTTTTATCAGTGTAGAAAGTTTACTTACTTTTAATCCCTTTTGCACAGGCCTATGGCGATGATGAAAGCACAGCCATGTTGACACAGGAGCTAATGGTCTATCTGGCCATGTTTATACGCACAGAGCCGCAGCTGTTCCATGAGATGTTGCGACTGCGCGTTGGACTCATCATTCAGGTCATGGCCAAGGAATTGTCGCGGACGCTTAACTGTGGCGGCGAGGCCGCCTCGGAGCATCTACTTAACCTATCGCCGTTCGAAATGAAGAATCTGCTCTATCACATACTCAGCGGCAAGGAGTTTGCCGTCAGCAGTGGTAAACTGATTAAACAAATTGAAATCAAATGGACTCTAACAATTCGCTTTATTCACATTGGCAGTTGCTCGCGGTAATCTGTCCATTGTCAGCTGTAAGTCGAGTCGCGTCAGCAAGAAGAGCCAAATTGGTCTGGGCGATCCCGAGGGCGAGGATGCGCTAATTGCCACCATTGATGATCGTCAGGGTCAGTGGTTGCGTCGTCGCCGACTCGATGGTGCCTTGAATCGTGTTCCTCGTGATTTTTACTCACGCGTTTGGACCGTGCTGGAAAAGTGCCAGGGATTGGCCATCGAGGGACGCGTCTTGCAGCAGAGTCTCACCCAGGAGATGACACCGGGCGAGCTGAAGTTTGCCTTGGAGGTGGAAACGGCACTCAATCAAATACCACAGCCCGAATACAGGCAACTGGTTGTCGAAGCGCTTATGGTTTTAACCCTGGTCACCGAGCACAATATGGTGCCATCGTTGGGTGGCATTATCTATGTGGAGCATCTGGTGCATAAGGCCAATCAATTGTTCTTGGAGGATCAGCGCAAGGTGCAGGGCGATGCAACGCTCTGCTGTGCCAAGCTCAAGGATGGCAAGGAGCAACAGCAGGCTGCCTCCGGCATGTTGCTCTGCGGTGGCGCCGCCTACATTTGCCAACATCTCTACGACAGGTGAGTGATCCACAAATAAAGCAATCAATGTTTGCACTATGGTTTTGATTGCAATCACAGTTGATTGTAATT